>CAUYLG010025722.1:0-21405 GCA_963573385.1 Cacajao melanocephalus
TGAAGACCATCTGAGAGCACAGTAACACCGGGGAACACCGCGGGATGGTTGCAGAGCAGGCAATACTGCTCTGGTCCCATGAAGGCCTTCTCAACATGGAGACTGCATGAGAGTCTCATAAAGAAGGCTTATGAAAAGATCTCTGAGAAGGGAGGCAACATCTGCTCACAAGATCTGGGAGGGTCTTTGATGGGGGCTGGCAAGGAGGAGAAAAGCCCTGCAGGGCAGAGATCACGGAACACCTCAGGCTCTGCCTAGGTTCTGGGAATATGGAGTGATTTTAATTGCTCTATGTCCTCAATGCTAAGGAGATAAAAGTCCCCTGATGCATTGGGTGTGGTCAGACTGGGTGGCTCCTCATAGGCTATACTTCTGATGTAGATGCACCCTGGTAATAATCAGGGATAAACTCAGAGTACTAGTTTAGCATGTCTTAGAAGAATCTCAAGTGCTGTTAAATGCTCAGAGCACTAGTTTAGCATGTCTTAGAAGGATCACAAGCGCTCCCCTTCCCTTACTTACCCCTTCACCCTCCCCTTCCATGCTCATAAGATCAATGAGATTATGCACATAATAAAAGTGTTTGGAGCCCAGAGGTGGGGCCAAGGCATTTCCCACTGTTGCATTGATCCCCTGGACCCATGCGGTAAATTCTACTCTTATGTCTGTCTTTATTTCCTCAATCCCTCCTCACCACAGGGAATAAGGGCACCCACGTACGGGGTTGGGGCTGGTACCCAACATCTCTGAAGTACTGAAGTGATCTGAACTGCTTAGTGGCTGGCACATCATCTTGTGGTATAAAGACCCTGTCAACTGTTAACACCTGAATTGTCTGAAATAGTGTAATCTGGAGGTGGCAACCTAAATAAAAAAACACAGGATTGTAAAGTTGCATATACCCTAAGGTAGGAACTTCTGCAGAGACTGAACTTAAACAACCAGTCCCTGAAGAAGCAGCCGAGTTTCGTCCAGATCCCAATACTACTACTTTAAATTCTATTTCACAAAAGAATCTAGGCAGTCTTTCAACAGGAGGAACTCTAAAAGGAATGGCAAGGTCTTTCTTTTGGGGAAAAAAACGGAGTGCTGAGATTCATGAGGCAGAAAGCACACTTGAGCACTCACACATCTCACTTGCTCTCAACAGCCACCCTGTGAAATAAACAAGGCATATGCTACTTCTGCCATTTATAATTAAGGAGTTGCTACTTGCTTCAATTTTTGAGGCCATTTAGTCCAATTCAATTGCACACTTCTAAATTAAAAAAAAAAAAAAGCTGCTGAAATCTTCTGTTAAAAAAAACAAAGATTATCTGGTGGTATTTAGTGTCCTTTTCATAACTATCACTTCCCAAACAAAATTCTTCAAAGCACAAAACAGTAAAACCCACAGAGTAATGGCTCTCACCTTGTTGGACTCACTAATGCAGTGAAGATCTGCAGAAAATCCATGCGCCACTGCTTGCTCACATATTTCTTCTGCTATGGCCTTTGCCTGTCCCTGCTGTGTAGCATATAATAACAGAAACCTCCTCATAACTCCAAGACATGTAACAGTGAAACTGAAAAATGGGGTAAAAAAGAGAGACCGTCTTTTTAATTAAGTAGTAACAACCTCAAGGTATTAATTCTCCCTCAATCTTTAAGAAACTGCAACAATACACACACATATGGGTATGAAACAGTCTTTTCTAAATTTGTTTTTAGCATGAAACTTAAATGAGCCTAAATAAGAATTCATCAAATTAAGGAGAGTATAGGAATGAAACTCTAATTCCATGACTCGAAATCAGATTATCAGCTCGGAATTACCTGGGCTTGAATCTGTGGTTCGTTAAGTGCAACCATTAAGGCAAGCTCCCAAATGACCTTTGCCACAGCCCCTTAACCCAAAAAAATGGGACTATTACCATCTACCTGAAAAAGGACGCAACACAGGCCAAGAACCTGAAAAAAGCTTGAGCCACAGTATCACTCACCAGTCTTAAACACCTGTTACCTCTTTTTTTTAAAAAAAAGTAAAAATTATATTCAAATGATAGGATTCTTGGTTCCTATTTGATCGTAATGTTAAACCAATCAAAGTACTAAAGGTAACTGACCCACGTATTTTCCTTTGTTACTTAATGCAAATCGAAAATATGTGTGTATGAGCGTATAAATGCGACATGGTAAAAGCCCCATAAAACTGCATACCTCAAGGATACCTTGGCTTTCCGTTGAAACTGCTCTCTGTAACGCTGATGTGACAGGCAAGCAGTCCAAACCCACGCCATCTTGGCCCCTGCGGCTTGTAATAAGTAACTAAGGTCTGTAATTTCCACCCTACTCAGGCAACGTGTAAACTAACGCTTACCTTGACTTCTGTGAACCACTTAAACAACAATTGGAATGTCCAAAGTCCCCTGGCCCTCAGAATGTCCGGAGTCCCTCACCCTCATTTCCGCCCAGGAGGTGATCTACGGAATCCACTGGCCCTCAGAATGTCTGAAGCCACTCACCCCCCCTCCTCCGCCCCGTCCCTCACCCCCGAGGTGGTTTCCGGGTATAAAAGGTCTTGATACCCTCCTTTCGGGGCCACGGGTTAGAGAGACACGAGTCCTCTGTGGCCGCCGGTAATAAAGACCCTGAAATTTGGCATACTTTTGTCTTGGTGTTAACTTTCCATGCTGGCTCCAGTACAACATACACATACAAGCGCACATAAATAATAAATATTTCCAATCCACTTAAACATTTTACTAACGCATGTATTTCCTAAAGAGATTAGCAGTAGTAAAACACAATTTTTTTTTTCCATACTCATCTAACGGCTAAAACTGGAGGGCTGTCAATTTGTGGAGACAGATTTAAACTGAAAACCAAACCAAAATCTTGGTTTTTGGTGAATGAACCGCCCAGAACAGCACCGGGCATAAAACAGGTACTCGATAAGTTATCTGAATGAGTGAATAAACAATATAAAAACACTACACATTTACAGCTTACAGAAAATGGTGGAAACGATAATGAAAACCTTACTACAGCTAAAATTTCTATCACTGCCCATGAAACACACACATCCTGAGGGCTTCCCAGGATCAATCAACCCCTCACCCCTGCTACTGGCCCACAACCTGGAACCACGTTCCCACGACTCAGCGGAGGCCGGGGCCCCAGCAGGTCCAGGGGCGGTAGGCTGAGCTCACCGCCCCGTCCCGCAAGGTGGGCGCTCGGAACGTCCCCAGTGCACGCCCCTCTCCGGCACGCCCCCCGTTCCCCGCGTCTCCAAGTGCGGTTTCCCTAGGCCTGTAAAGCGACTAGAACGAAAGGCAGAACAGGCAGAGGGCCCCACACCCCTCAGGGACCTCCCGGAGCAGAGGCCGACGCGGGGGCCAGGCACGCGCTCCCGGGGGCACCAAGGCCGAGACCGAGCCCGTGCCTGCGGTGGCCCCCAGAACCCGAGGGGAGTAGGAACCACGGGCGCAGGCTCCCCATCCCTGGCCGCCTCTCCCTCGGGATTAGTGCAGAGCTGGCGGGCGGCCGGAATCCCAAAACCGTAGCCGCCAGAGCGCTCACCAGGGCCGCGCCAGCCTAGGACGCACCAGCACAACGCGACTTCCACCAACCTTGAGCCCGAGCACACTGACGTAGCGTCGTGCTCGGTATCTAAGACCAATAGGAAGTTCCGCAGGGGACCTGGGCCAATCACATTGCTCCGCCGTGAGCCGAGAGCCGTGCTTCCGCCCCGCCCCGCGTTTGCTACGGAGGCCCACGAGGCCCTGGCGCCTCTGCGGCCACCTGGAGTGATTGGCGGGCAGTGCGCGGTAGGTGTCTACGCGGGTTCGCGGCGCGGTTGGCCAGGCTGGGTGTCACAGACCTCGCCAGCTTTCTCCTCAGCCTGCGCCGCCCGACCCGTGCCTCAGCGCAGGTCCCCGGGGCGCTGGGTTTGGGTGTGCTCGGCCTGCGAATCCCTTTCAATTCTAGGAGAACGCGCCCCGGGGATCCCCACCAGGCTGTCCTGCACACCCGTGTTCCCAAATCCCCCCGCGGCGTCTTTAGGGCTGGACTGGCCGCCCCACCTTCTCCCTTCATAGATTAATGTTTTGCTTTTTCTTTTCCTACCTTTTTTCGATTGCCTAAGTAAACCGTTTCCTTCAACCCTGACCGTCTCCAGTCACCGAGGAGAAACCGACCGCTTAGGGCCTTTTCAGCGCGTTTGTTTTGAGACGGAGTCTCGCTCTGTCCCCCAGGCTGGAGTGCAGCGGCGCAGTCTCCGCTCACCTCAGCCTCCGCCTCCTGGGTTCAAGCGATTCTCCTACTTTTTAGCCTCCCGAGTAGCTGGGACTGCAGGCGATGCCACCACATCCGGCTAATTTTTTATTTTTAGTAGAGACGAGGTTTCACCATGTTGGCCAGTCCAGCGCGTTTTTACCCTTACTTTGCCCTAACCTCTCCTCATTTTGCCTACTTTACCTGTTCTTGGTTTGTTTGATTTTTATTGAAATGCAATTCCTCAGTTCCTTCCTTCAACCAACGTTCAAGAGCTACCCTTAAGAGCTGCACTGCCTGAGTTTGAACCCCAGCTCTGCCACTTAACCACCTGCATAAACTGGGCAAAGTAACTTTGTGCTTCAACTTCTTCCTTGCGTAAAATGATGGTAAAGGTACTTAATCTGTGTAAGTTAATAGAATACCTACAACAGTACTTAACAAGTGGTAGTGATTGTTATTGTTAGATGTCAGCCACTTTTCTAACTCTAGGATGCAGAGACCTTGCTCCTCTGGTATTCAGATGTTATCCATCCTTTTATATCCATCCACTTTTTTTTCGGGTACTCGTTTGTAGTTTCATAAACATTGATGTTGAGTCAATCGTGTTCTCAGTGTATTTAACCATGTCTTTTTAAATTGTTTAGTTATCGAATTGAGAATCTGATGGCATGGCTTTAATCTCCTTGAGGAAGAACCTGTATCGTTTATCTGATTTTCGGTTGCGTGGAGCTCTGGCTACTTTAAAAAATCAACCTCCAACTCATGTTCACAAGGTAGTCAAGGACCGTCTGTGCCCTTGGTTCTGTTCACAACAACCTGAGCCTTTCAGGGTCAGGTTCCATCATGCGCTTTGTAAAAAGTTTAATTCCAAAAATGCAAATGACTTTCATCCACCCAGTGGGCCAGTATTCTCTCAAGTATCTGATTGGGACAGGCTTGACCAAAATGTTAAAAATGAGGACAGTCAGAGGTTTTACGAGAGATTAAGCAACTTGACTTCGTCGGAAGAAGTGCTAAATTTTATAAGCACGTTGGAAACCTTGTCTGACACTATGGCAGCAGGAGCTTTACAACGAATCTGTGAAGTGGAAAAAAAGGATGGTGATCAAGGGCTGCCAAAAGAAATACTGAAGAATAGCATCTTTCAAGCTTTATGCTTTCAGTTTGAACAGGAACCCTCACAGCTGTCAAACACTAGTTTGGTGACTGCTTTGCAAGCTCTGATTCTGTTGCATGTGGATCCTCAAAGTAGCCTGTTACTGAAGCTGGTGGCAGAATGCCAAAATCGTCTCAAAAAAGGTGGCCTGGAAGTTCGCAATCTTTGTATCCTTGGGGAAAGTCTGATTAGACTGTACAGTCCAGGTTGTGTGACACTAGAACTGATTATAAGGCAACTGCAAGGTGAAAAATTGGAAACATTTACCCCAGAGGATATTGTGGCCCTTTATAGAATCTTGCAGGCATGTGCTGAAAAAGTGGATGAACACCAGCCATTTTTAAATCAGATAAACAACTTTTCCCTTTCAATAGTTTCCAACCTGAGTCCTAAATTGATGAGCCAAATGCTCACTGCCCTGGTGGTTCTTGATCAAAGTCAAGCACTTCCTCTGATTATAAAATTGGGCAAATATGTCGTGAGGCGTATCCCACATTTCACTCACAAGGAGCTTGGGAGAGTCTTGGAGGCGTTCATATATTTTGGGCACCATGACAGATTTTTGACAAAAGCCCTAGAGCAGCATGTAGCTACACTGCATCTCACGCTGGATCCTGAAGTTGTCAGCGGAATCACAGAGTACTGCAGTAGAAAACTGATTCTTTCAAAACCCATCCTCAATGTAGTGGCAGAAACTTTTGTTTGCCAATCAGAAAAATTTTCACCTAGTCAGATTTCTACATTAATGGAACCATTTGGAAAGCTCAATTATTTGCCACCAAATGCCTCTGCTTTATTTCGAAAGCTGGAAAACATGCTATTCACTCATTTCAATTATTTTCCCCCCAAAGCACTATTGAAACTTCTTCATTCATGTTCACTTATTGAATGCCATCCAGTCAACTTTATGGCAAAAATATTCCACCCTTTCTTCCTTCAACGGCTGCAAGGTGAGTTGGTTATAACTTCTGACAGTTGGAAAAAATTAAACTTTCTACTGGCGGTGATTTCAAGTCACTTATAAAGGCAGTGCCTTGCCTTTATGTTTTTTTCCATAGTGATCTGAAGTTAACAGATGCTGGCATAAACACAGCATGCTAGGATGTTCTATAGAGGGAGGAAAGCTGTCTCAGATAAAGTGACTTTTGCCTTAGCTGAGAAATGCAGCATTCTTATGAGATATGGTGAGGTGATGTCATTGGAACTAGCCACATTAACATGTTAGAACTTTTGCTGAATGAGCAACTATGTCTTTTTTTTTGAGAAAGAGGATGGTATTGTTCGTCTTAATTCAAGGCCACCCAAGTATGTCAAATTTCCAGAACTCCATAGTTAAAGGAAATTTCCACTAATTCTCTGAACATTTTTTATCTCTTTTAATTGTATTCCGTAGCTAGGAGCTTGGGTTCTTGGAAGTCAATTTCATCCTTGGCAAGAGGGGGGCATAGTTAATTTTAACAAGTTAAGTTCATAGTGTCATTTAAAAGTACAATACTTCTGTCTAGCGTGTGTAAGTTGATGTTCAATGTTCATGATGTTCGCATACATATGTAAAATGCAGACATAACTGTACCTCAATTCAGACATAACTATGACTGGGATGCTTTCTGTTTCAGGTGAAGAATCTCATTTGGACAGATTGAGTCGGGCACAACTGACCCAACTTTTTTTAACCTCAATCCTAGAATGCCCTTTCTATAAGGTAAAAGCATGAACTGTGTGTGGCTTTATTTCTTTATGGGTGCAGTTTCCTTTTGTCTGCCCTGAAACCTTTTAAGTTCCTTTACTTTTGATCTGTCTCAATAACCTCATGAAAAAGCAGAATTTCATTTACTTGGAGTTAGTTGCCCCCAGATAGGCTTTTCTTTGATAAATTGACCCCATTTTTGTGTTCTTGTTCTGGAAGGAACAATTTCTTCTGTGTGAGATTTCTTAGGAGGTTGTATCAGGTGCTACAGGCATGGGTATTACAGTATTTCTCCACTCTCTGTGAAGGTTTTACAAGGTTTTAGTACTAGGTTTAGTACTAGCTTTCCCATAGCTGTTTGTTATCAAAGTGTGAATGTCTGGACTGAACAAATACCTAAATTATTTGCAAGTGCAGTACATTTTTAAGCCAAGCCGGAAGTTTCACTTTTATCTAATAGAGTTTAGTTTACCTAGAGTTTGCTCTTCCCATAAAGTACTATAAAGATTCATTTTAATATCTATCACATTCCTTATGTAGGATCAGAAATAGCACACCAGACTATGTCATTCTCTCTCTGCTTCTCTATACCTGATTCTGAATCATAGTTTAGAGTATCTGATTTTTTAAATAAGGTATAAGAATGGAAAAATACTCGCATTTTAAAACGGCTTAGACAGTACTAAGTTATATAAAGATAAAGAATAGTTAACCCCAATCTCTTACCATCGCTAAAGGAACAGTATTAGAAGCAGTTTCTATGCCCAAATATATAAAGGTACATAAACACTATTTTTTCTCTTGTCAAGGAAAGAGACTGACTAATCAAAGTACAGTTTGCTTTTGTGCCCAGTATATCACGGACATTCCTTGAGACCAGTGCACACAGGTCACATACGTTCTTTTTAGAAAGCCATGAGATTTCATGGTGTTTTCTACTATTCTGCTATTGATGCACTTTGAGGTTTTTTTTCCAACTTTTGTCTCTGTCAGGAATGCTATAATAAACATTCTTGCAAATCCTGTCATACTGGAGCCTTTTTTGGTCTTTTTCATATATAAACTAGATTCCTAAAGATGAGATTACTGGATTAATTTTTGATAGATACTGGCAGATTTTTTTTCCTTAATAGTCATAGATGTCACATTTCCTCAGCAATGAACGAAGGTGGCCATGTCTCCGCCACTTCTATTACAGTGTGTTAGTAGTCTCTTTGTTTGTGTTACTCAACTAAATGAAAGAAGGTATCGTACCATATATTTAAGTTGCATTTTAATGAGCATTAATGAAGTTTAGCATATTTTCAAATATATGTTGGCCATTTACATTTCTTTTGAATTGCTGTTCTACACCTTACTTTATTTCTGTTGGATGGTCTGTCTTTTTTTAAGGACTCATTGTAAAACAGATATTAACTGTTATGAATGTTATACATATTTCTCCCTAATTTGTACTCTTATATTACTTTTTAATATTACTTACAATGTAGTTTTAAATGTTCTGTAGTCAAATCTGTCTTTTATGACTTCTGAGTTTCCTGTCTCACTTAAGAGCATGAATATTTTACATTTTTAAAAATAATATATTTAAAATTTTATTTAGATATTTGATCTAAAAATCAAATTTATTTTTACTATTATTTTTTATATATGTATTCTAATTAACAAATAAAATAAAGTTGTATATACTTATTGTGTTCATGTTTTGAAATACGTATACACTGTAGAATGGCTATATCAAACCAATTAACATGTGCATCACCTCCATACCTATCATTTTATTTTGTGGTGAGAATATTTAAAATGTACTCTTGCTGGGCACAGGGGGTCATGCCTGTAATCTCAGCACTTTAGGAGGACATGGTCAGGAGTTCCAGACAAGCCTTACCAACATGGTAAAACCTCGTGTCTACTAAAATACAAAAACTTAGCTGGGCATGGTGGCACGTGCCTGTAGTCCCAGCTACTCTGGAAGCGGAGGCAGGAGAATCGCTTGAACCTGGAAGGTGGAGGTTGCAGTGAGCTGAAGTTGCGCCATTGCACTCCAGCCTGGGCAGCAAGAGTGAAACTCCATCTCAAAAAAAAGAAAGAAAATACTAGGCATTTTCCAGAACACAATACATTCTTGTTAACTATAGTCAGCATGTTGTACCACCTGGAATTTATTAGAGTCTGTAATGGATGACAGAATTTTAATTTAGTTCTTTTCCAAATCTGTTTTCCAAATAGATAACCCATTTTCTAGCATCGTTTATTATATTGCTATCCTTTTCTTCCTAAGTTGGAATGTCACTTTTATCGCATTTTTCCACTACAGATTGAGTATCCCTTATCTAAAATGCTTGGAGTCAGAAGTGTTTCAGCTTTCAGATTTTTTCATACTTTAAAATATTCTCGTTATATTTACCAGTTCAGCATCCCTAATTCAAAAATTTGAAATCCAGTTTCTTCTTGCTCCCTCTCCATTCCTTTTTATTACCTTCCTTCTTTACTTTTCTTTCTATTTATGGTAACCAGTGACTACTTTAAAAATACATATAAAAGATATTTTGAACTATTAGACTTGAACTGTAACAATAGAAGTTTGCGTTGTCATTTTGAGAGAGATGCCTGTCCCAGTTCCTGGAAAAGTATCATGCCTATAAGGTAATGTTATATCAAACTTTTCTACCTAGGTAACCTTCAGTTTATTCTCTGGTTTTATATCTCATTTTTCTTTCTCATGTTTGCACATATGATTTTTAGGGTCCAAAACTCCTTCCTAAATATCAAGTGAAATCATTTCTTACCCCATGCTGTTCCATGGAGACCCCTATGGATTGTCATCTTTATAACTCTGTGAAGATTGGGCTGATTGACCTTTTAGGAGCAAGATTATATTTTGCTTCAAAAGTGTTGACACCCTATTGTTATACAATAGGTAAGTAGCATAAGGAGTTTTGTTGTTTTAAACCTAAGCATCCTGTTTGATTTTGGAGATATATGGGACCTAGAAGCAATAGAAGGTCTCTGGAAATACAAAATCGAATGGTCTCTCCCCGAAGGCAGTTTCAAGCAGGTGGTTAGCAGCAGAACTGTAGAGTCAAGACTGTCTGGGGTTAAGTCTCACATATTAGCCACATAGCAGAATGTCCTGGGCAGAATATTTAACCTTTTTCTGCTTGCTTCTTCCTCTGTAAAATGAGAGTAATAGTGACCTCAAAGTCTTATTTAAGGGCTAAATAAAATAGCACCTGGAACATAGGAAATGCCCACTAGTTGTTAGCTACTACTAAAACCTAGGCCTGCACTGTCCAACTGTAGTAGCCACTAGACTGTGTGGCTATTTAAATTATTAAAAGTTTAAAAAACTTTTTCCTCAGTCACATTTCAAGTGCTCAGTAGCCATATGTGGCTCATGGTTGCCAGATTGGACAGTGCCATTATAAAGATTTCCACATCCCAGAAATTTCTCCTGGACATCACTGACTAGAGACTCCCAGTCCTCTGTCCTTACAATTCTCCTAAATTGATGAGTAGAAGAAAGCTGTCTCATAAAGGACACCAGTTCACAGGCTTCAGATGGTCACTTCTCTTTGCAAAGGGAACTGCAGTTTACCAGAGGGAAAGGACAGGGAAGCCCTCCATGTTCGCAGACCAGGTGTCCAGGTGCAGCACACTTCCTTTACCAACCATGGAGGCACTGCAAGTTGGAATGATGGAAGTTCTGAGTTGCATAGATGTCTAATGGCTTAAGGGTTTTCTTCACAGTCTGGATTAAAGGATCTCTGCCACCTGTTATAAGGGGAAAGAAAAAGCATGTGTGGTTCTTGTCATACCCCAGATAACTTCAGAATGTGTTCTGTGGTTTAGTGCTGTTGAGCCTTCTTAATTTAAGGCCGACTTGATTGATCATAAAAGCCAATTAAATTACAGTTCTCACCATTGTTTGGTTGTGGTCATTACTTTGCAGCCTTCAGTCCAATTAACCAATGCAATGTGGAAGGAATCAAAACAGAGCAAAGGAATGAATACAGGAAGATAGTGTTTGTGAGGGTATCACAAGAGGAATTTTTCCTTTCTTCTCTCACCAGATGTTGAAATTAAATTAGATGAAGAAGGATTTGTATTGCCATTCACAGTTAATGAAGATGTCCATAAAAGGTACAGAAAAATGTTGTGGTTTTCACATTACAAGTCTTGTTGAGGCTAATAAGCAGTGGTGTCTTCTTCTCAAGGAGGTGAAAAAAGTAGATACGATTCTGGAAATTGAAATGCTACTTTTCAGAACGTGAGCAGTGGTATCTTCTTCTCAAGAAGGTGAAAAAAATAGATGCGATTCTGGAAATTGAAATACTATTCAGAACGTCATCTTTGGAAATTCCTTGTAATATTTTATAAACATTAATAAGATCAAATTCATGAGGTATTTGAAAATAATGTTGGCACATAGTAATACCCAAATCCCAAATAAACTTTGGCAACTAAAATATATAGTAAATATTTTGGATTATTTTAAAAATTAAGTTTCTTTATTTTTGATTTTTCAGGATAGCACTGTGTATTGATGGTCCAAAAAGATTTTGCTCTAATAGCAAACACTTACTGGGAAAAGAAGCTATTAAACAAAGACACCTACAGTTACTTGGTTATCAAGTTGTTCAGGTACGATTTCACCTATTTTTTTTTTCTAAAAGGAAATCCTAATTAAAATTTGTTTCTTCCAGGTTACTGTTAAAAAGTAAACAGGCTGGGTGCAGTGGCTCATGCCTGTAATCCTAGCACTTTGGGTGGCCGAGTTGGGCAGATCACGAGGTCAAGAGATTGAGACCATCCTGGCCAACATGGTGAAACCCTGCCTCTACTAACAGTACAAAAATTAACTAGGCGTGGTGGCATGCACCTGTAGTCCCAGCTACTTGGGAGGTGGAGGCAGGAGAATCGCTTGAACCTGAGAGGCGGAGGTTGCCGTGAGGCGAGATTGCGCCACTACACTCCAGACTGGCAACAGAGTGTGAGACTCTGTCTCAAAAATAAAAAAGTAAACTGAGGCACAATAACATTTTAAAGAATTTGATGAAATAGCAATTAATGAATTGGACAGCACAAAAATGGCTTTCGAACACAAGAGGGTGGCTTTTATAGGAAGAACACAAAGACACAAAGAATAACTTGATTGGTTACAGTTATACTTGTTGCCTTGTTTGAATTATTCTGTGAACAGTTTGTAGTTAAGCAATTACGAGTTTGTGAGATGCTTCTGATTGGTTGAGCATAAGTTCTGTTTTTCTCTAGTAGAAGCTTTTACAAGAAATATCCCAAATTAAATTGTGCTTAACATTTGCTCTTTAAGCAATATGAAGGTTATTCCAAGGCCTAACTGGCTTGGTCTGCTCAGGGGTTTTTCAGGCACAGGCTCCGTTTTAATTTACTTTAACAGTCCTAACTGGCCTGCCAGCCCAGTGGACCACCAATCTTATGTCTAGTTTAAATAGCAACATTGTTAATTCGGCTTAAATCTCTTGTCTTATATTTTGAAATACAGTATTTTCAGAGCTTTGATTTGTCACAAGTGGGGCATACCTATGTTCGTTATAAGCTATGCTTAACTCTGCTTTTAGAATTACTCAATTGTTGGAATATGTGTTCTGTTTTAATTTCTCCTTGATTTAATAAATAATAATGGACAAGAGAATCCATTGTAATGAGGAGCTTCACCAACACTTCATATTTAAGATCTTTTCAGTGTTTTCACTGTAGATAATGTCATAAGGTCTTACGTGAGGGCTCAACAGTGCATGTGAATGAAAGCTGCCCTAATTCTCCAAGCTGTCTATCCTAGGCAGCACTCTGGTTTCATATCTGCTGACTGTTTTCTCCATCTTGCACCTCCCCAGCTGAATATTCCTAAAACTAATCATGCCAGTGTGTGCTCAGAAGCCTTCATTGTTTCTTTACTGCCTACAGAATGAAGTAAAAACTTCTCTACATTTTAACATTCAAGACCCTCCATGGTCAGCCTGCAGCCAGGCCCCTGACATGTGGTTACTACCCGGCCTCTCTGCTCCCAGCTGAGCAGCTATCTCCTTTGCTGAGCCTCCTGCTGTCTCTCTTCATTCCCTCTTTGCCCCTGCTTCATCCTCCAGCTCTCTGAATACCTACCTTCCAGCAGTTCGTCAGCATCCCCCCTCATCTAATGAAATGCCCACTCCCTGTCAGCACTAGATCACCAACCTATAGCTTGTTTTTCATATTTATTGTGTAATTTAACTTGCTACCTCAGTTGTGAGCTCCTGGAGAACAAGGGATCATGTTAAATTCTTATTTACATATTCTACATATTAATTCAGCAGATATTTACCAAGCCCCTTCTCAGTGCCAGGCACTGTTCTAGACACTGGGGATACAGGATGAAGTAGCTGGTTGGGAAATTTGCCTTCCAGGAGCTTACATTCTGCTGTGGGGAAGCGTGTAGGAAACAAGCAAGGTAATTAACAGCCAGAGTAACCTCAGATTGTGAAAGATCTTGACCAGTTTTACTTTTCTACCTTTACAGATGCCCTATCATGAGATTGAGATGCTAAAAACAAGACTCGAATTGGTGGAATATTTACAAAGAAAACTATTTTCTCAAAACACCGTTCATTGGTAACAAGAAGGAATACTGGCTTCAGAACTCAAACAGTGAAAGAACTTGCATTTTTATGGAACTCAATATTTAAAAAAGAATATAATGTGAATTAGCCACTTTGCAGAATATGTTCTAGACTGGTGATCTGGAAGGATCTGTAGTTTCCTTATACCATGTGTACATTTATTGTGGTAAAATTTTAATTTTAATTTAATGCTAGTGTCATAGATACTTTTTATACATCAAACAATTGATCATGCGAAATAAAGGTATTCAGTGAATAAATGTTATTTTAAAATCTTTTGTCATAGTTATCGGCTAAATGAAAATAGTTTGCTCTTTAGAGACCTTTTGTTTTCTAACAGATGTAAGGAAGAAATTTTATCTCTGTATTCTGTGAGTGGAAGTGAGATGTACTATAAGGAAAGGGAGCAATGAAAAATAGAGTACAGTGCTTTGGATATAAACATTATGGAATTACACAGAAACAATCCTTTAGTTAATAAGATATATTAGTGTGAGAACTTTTTTTAATAAACATATACAAAAGTAGAAAGGCAATCTAGGTAGGTTTTTTGGGGAGGTATATGATCGTAGGGAGATCTTCTGAATTTTAGATCAAGAATGAATTAAATTGTTCATTGCAGAGGCTTCATTGCCTCCTTACAGTCAGGTTACAGTTTCAGTGGAGAAGAAGACAATGAGGCCGACTGGAGTAGCAGAGCTTTGGGGTTGGACACTCGGGCTTCACCACCAAGTAGTGCTGTGACCTTGGCTAGGGCAGCTGCTGTGTAGCATTCACCGACTGTGCTGAGCGCATGCTAAGCACTTTAGCATGACGCTTGTGTGGCTCTCACATGCCTTCTGATTTAAGTACTGTTCCTATTTTACAGAGTAGTGGGCCAGCTCAGAGAGGGTGAATGTTCTACCTGATCATCATGAGTGATGAATGTCAGATCTGTCCCTAAGAAGCAATAAAACAGAGTGGCTAAAAATTTAGGTTTAGGAATTCTGCAGCTTGAGTTTGAGTTCTAGTTTCATCGCCTGCAAACTGTGACCTTGAGCTTCAGTTTCCTGAGAGCTACTCTTACATTATAATGGAATTTCTGTCATGGTCCCTATGGCTTCTGCAGCAAGGCACAAACTGGGTGTTTTAAAACAACAGAGATTTACTCTCTCACATTGCTGGAGTCTGAAAAACCCAAAATCAAGGTGTCAGTAGGGTCGTGCTCCCCATGAAACCTCGAGGGGAGAGCCTTTCTTGCTTCTTCCAGCTTGTGGTGGCAACAGACCTTCCTTAGTTTGTGGCAACATAACTTCCATCTTCACATGCCGTCTTCCCTGTGTGTCTGTGTGGCCTTGTGTCTTTACGTGGCTGTTAATGTGCATGTGTCTCTGTCTTCACATGGTGTTCTGGTTTGGCTGTGTCCAAATTTCCCTCTTACAGGGATGCCACCCATATTGGATGAAGGCTTACTCTAGTAGCCTTATTTTGATTACATCTCTAAGGTCCCTATGTCCAAATAAGGTGACATTCTCAAATACTGGGTCAGGACTGCCATATCTTTTTTAGAGGAGGGACAAGGGACACAATCATGTTGAACCTGTAACGTGTTGAGATGAGAATTATATAAGACACTTAGCAAAGTGCCTTGCACAGAGTAAGCACACAGTGCCAGTTAGCTAGTGCTAGTCTGAATGTCCACCCCATCATACTTCTTAATTCACTTTAGCTTTTGGGGCCTGTTTACCTATCTTTATAATAGAAAATGGAGACTAGATGAGCTAAGATCACTTTTTGTCTCCAATTACAAAGAAATCTTGACACAATGGAGGCAAATGGAGATTGAACAGGAGATAGGTAGGTAGGCTCTGATATATCCATATACCTAGGTGACCTTGCTGCTCATTTGGAGCCTGGCTTGGAAGGATTGTCACACCTTTCTGAAATCTGCGTCATTAGCTGATTGACACTTTTTTGCAGCTGTTAGATGACTTAAAACAGGTGTTTCTGATGCTGAGCCTAAGATTTGTTCCAGATCACATCAGGCCTCAGACACCCCTTTCACACCTCCTCGCAGCCAGTCTCCATTCCTGTGTCATCTTCTGCCTTTCGTGAACTCAGGTTCCCTTCCTGGCCTCCCTGGCCTCTGGTCCACCCTCACTGTGCTGTACACTCTCCCCATGACTCAGCTAATTCCTGGTGTAAAACTCAACCCAGAAATGTGGTGTGAGGTTAAACGCATACAGTTTAAAGAGCAGAGAGGGACTTAACCAACCTAACAGCCACACGAAGAGGTAATGACAGTCTGTTATAAATGCTATGAAGAAAAATACAGTCCAAACATTTCTTCACGTGTGCTGTTGACCTAAGTCCATCTCGTCCATTGCAACCCTTTTCCTGCTCAGAATCAGATGCTCTTCCTTCTGCAGTTTTCACTTAAGCCTCTGCTGAGCCTGCCTCATTTGGCTCTCTCTGACCCTCTTCATGTACGCATTCAGCAGACACTCACAGCTCTGATCACACTGGGCACACTCAATACTCCAGCTCCAGGGCCAAGTAAGAAAGAGTCCCGGCCCTGGGGTGCGCTTGAAATGGGTGAGATTAACAGATTCGTGAGTAGGCAATGGGAGTGGTGAGGCCTCTGGCACCCCTGATGCACAGACAAGGCTCTGGGAAAGCAAAGACTGCAGGCCCACCTGAGCAGTGAGAGCTTTAGAATGATTTGTAAGCTGAATTTTAGAAGGAAGAGAAGAGAGTCTGGGGGTGCAATTGCCATGGCTGGAACACCCAGTAGTGCAAAGCATACAGGGTTGGCCCGGGGAGGGAGGCTAGACCTGCCTCTGGCCCAGTTCAAATTTTAATCCTGGTAAAGTACATGAAAATACTTTAGGCTAATAGATAGATAGAAGGTTGCTGGTTTCACTAATGAGTGAATTTTTTTGGACAAGCTTTGTTAAATCATAAAGCCAAGTCCTTTTAAACTGAATTCTCATGTTGATGAATTTGTACATCTATACCTGTACAAGCAAAAGTGATGTGAATATGTCAGTTGCAATTACACATCCAATATGATGGCTCTTGCAACTATATGTTTGACAATATTTTTAATAATTGCATAACTTTGCTATATTTGTTTCCAAAAGTAAAGCAAAGCAAGAAAAATGAGTGAAATAAATTGTTTTTACTTGCTAGCATGTCTTGCAGCAACAGTGGTATTCTTTGGACCTATCAATAGAGGGCAGCAAAGTTCAGGACTTTGCGCGGCTGGCGTTGACGCTAGATGATCTCTGGAGGAAAAAGAGGATCCTCTCTGAGTGTGTGTGTAGATGGCAAGCAGGCAGGAGCTGTGGAAGAGTGTGCTGACAGTTCTGCCTGAACGAAACAGCCAGTCTTCTTTACCTTTCTTTACCTTCCTCTAGGTAACGAATATGCTTCTCTTGGGTACATGTGGACACTTAATATTTGTTACATGGAAGAAAATACAGGAAGGAGCAAAATTCTAAATTTGATAGAATTCTGGGGAAACAAAGAAGCAGTCAGTTCCTTCTAACAAAGGTATACCTACTAGAAGATGTTGTGTGCAAATCCAGAGAGGAATCTTGGCTCAGTGAGGAAGTAGGCAAATTATCCCCTTAGGGCTGAGATCTCCCAAACTGGGATTATACCCAGCTCCATTACTTGGTGTGGATAGTGACATGAGATACATCTTGTAAGCTGTTTAGCCTAGTTCCTGGAAAATAGTAAATAGTGAACATTGAGTGCAATTATTATTACTGGTACATGTGTATTCATTCATTCTCAGTTAACTTTATCACACAGCTCATGGTGAGGGTTCACGTAAGGCACAGTCTATAAGAAGGAACATGGCTAAGTTGTTGATCAGGACTTCTAGGAGTGCCACTGTGAGTCTTTGACAACTGCTTTTGTTAATTATCAAGGACATAGTGCTAAGAAACTTGTTTCTCTAAAGCCTTTGTTGTTTGAAATCAGGTCAATAAAAATGAAACATCGAACTATTGTCTGTATGAACTGAACCACATGGACCAATCTAACCAATGGAGAAGTAGCTTCAATATCCCCCTCAATTGCAGAGCTCTAGATGTGGGAATTTTGCAACAGCATTCTACATTTGTCTTCCCTTTGAGGGACCTGAATCAGCTTCTTAGGCCAAGCTTACTGCTAACTCTTTGGCACACAAACTGGCTGTGCTTGAGTCTCTCCAGCCCAGCTTCATTAAATTTTACCTAAATTCACCCCTCCCCAAATCCCATAACAGCCGTGTCTGCTCCTGTGTTTGGCTCCATGTGTCTTGGCTCCTGGGGTGTGCAGTCTCCCTTGCTGCACCAGTCAAGAAATCTGACTTCATGCTGATGTTCTCCCCCTACTAGGAAAGAAAGGAAAGAAATTTTGCCTTCATCCAGTAATCGTAATCCCATCTCAGAAAAAGGCAAACATATCCCTCTCACTCCCACATTCTCCAATACAGAATGCTCACAGTGTGTGGGCTAAGCTGATATTTTGGGTTCTAATGTTTACAAGAAACAATCTCGTATAATAAACTTACTGTTTTTGCTTGCATTACAGGAAATTTTGAACACACACTAACAATTAAAAGAAAAGTATAAGAATTGAAAGAAAAGTTGGTTCAGTGGCTCATGCCTATATTCCCAGTGCTTTGGGAGGCCAAGGCAGGAGGATTACTTGAGGTCAGGAGCTAAGATCACGCCACTGCTCTCCAGCCTGAGCAACAGAGCAAAACCCCATCTCTTAAAAAAAAAAAAAAAAAGCATAATAAGTTCACAAATCCCCCTATTCAGCATGAAAAATTACCATGATTTTCCAATCATGTTTCATCTAGTCTATAACTTTTTCCTTTTTTTTACTGAAATGTTTCTAGAGAAATCCCAACTATCATATGATTTTATCCTAAATACTTCAGTATTCATCTATGACTGATAAGCATTTTTTCTATTGTTAGCTAATCATTCAGCCATTGTTACAAATAACAAAATTAATAATTATTCCCTGTCACCATTTAATGTCTAGTCTATATTCTGAATTTCCTGTACTGTCTAAAAAAATAGTTTTTAACTATTGATGTTTTTGAATCAGGATCCAAAGTCCACATATGACTTAGAGGTTCTACCACTAAATAGTCTCTTATCTCTATAACTGCCACTCTTTCTCACCTAGTTTTCACGTCATTAAGTTATTGGAGAAATTAGATCAATTGCCCTGTAGAATGTCCCACCAACACATTTGGTTTTGTCTAACTTGTTTCTCCATCTATCTGCTGTATTTCCTATTAAACCAAAGGGCAGATCCAGAGACTTGCTTCAATTCAGCTTGAATGCCTTGAGAATGTTGCTTCAGAGGGGTGCGGTGTATTTCCTCTGCATGGTGTCATCATTTCTTTTTAGTGATGGTCTTTAGGATGGATGAGTGAGTTCTTGTGTTGCCAGCTTGATCCCTCCACTGTGTGGTCCCCACAGCCTCTCTCCTGACATTTGTGGTCAAGATCCATTATTTGACTGGGTGCTGCAAAATGAAACAAACAAAAGAAGCAAAACAAAACCATTTCCCAATTCTATTATTCTACTTTTATAGCTTGTAGTCTTCTACAAAGAAGGAATTTCTCCTGTTAACTATTTGTATACCCTGAAATCAAAGTTTATTCAGAAAAAAGTTTTCTTCTTTGTATGCATTTTTAGAATAAGGGGTTGGTGGTCTAGTCAGCTTTGTGTTTGTTCTAGGATGTTTGCGGACTCGGGAACTTCTGCGGATTTGCTGTGCATCAGTCCTCTGCAGTCTTCTTCCTGATGCTTAGATTGTTCCGTTTTAGGACAGTGGGATACCCTTCAGGTTGTCCCCTTTGTCCTTTTGACCTTGTCATGTTAGTTTTTGGTATTTTCTTTGCAGAACAGGATGTCCCAGCTCATCTTAACCATTTCCGGTCTCAGACTTGGGATCAAGCCTCTCTCTACGGCACCCTGGTTCCTGCAGGGCAGTGGTGCTCATTGCTAGAGTTTCAGTAGTTTTGATGTAACATTTTGGTCATTTTTATTTCAAAATCAATAAGGTTAAAAAAAACATTAAAGTTTTAAGTCTCAATTCATAAGCTTGATACTTAAAGTTACTCACCATAGGGACTTTATCAATTGGCTGAGTCGTCTCCAGGACAAACCCAATGCTAAACATGCTTTCTAAGTCTCCTGACGATATTTATGTCTTTTTACCAGGGAGGAGGCATCCAATAAAGACCTTGTTTAATCCCACCACATACTGCTTCCCCAGTCTGTGATGCAGTTAAGATGTTTTTGCAGGATGGACAATGGCTTCCTTGCTCTAGGAGCCAGGGTCATGCTGTTATTCTCACTGTTAAATAGCACCAACAAAGAGTCTGGAGACCAATGCCAGCAGGTTATTTGGGCTGGTGCCTTTGAGTTCATAATGTGTAAAATTTTCTGGGACACTGTATTAGTCAGGGTTTTCTAGAGGGACAGAACTAATAGGATATATGTGTATATATATATATATCCTTTTATTTATGTGTCTATTAAGTATTTTAATATATATACTTATATAATTTATTTATAATATAGATGCATATAGTTTGCTTATATAATACTTGTATAGTTTATTTATAATATATAATACTTATATAGTTTATATAATACTTATATAGTTTATATGTTGGTTAAGTATTATAATACATAATACAATATAACTAATAGGATAATATATAACTAATATATATATAACTAATAGAATATATATATCCTTTATATATATATATATATATATATATACACCATATATATATATGGTATTTACTAAGTATTAACTTACACGAGCACAAGTTCCCACAATAGATTGTCTGCCAGCTTGAGGAGCAAAGAGAACCAGTCCAAGTCTCAGAACTGAAGAACTTGGAGTCCGATGTTCAAGGGCAGGAAGCGTCCACCACGGGAGAAAGATGTAGACTGGGAGTAGGCCAGTCTCGCCTTTTCACATTTTTCTGCATGCTTTATATTCACTGGCAGCTGATTAGCTGGTACCCACCAGATTAAGGGGGGATCCCACTGACTCAAATGTTAATTTCCTTTGGCAACACCCTAACAGACACACATGGGATCAATACTTTGTATCCTTCAATCAAGTGGACACTCAGTATTATTAACCATCACAGACACATAGAGGGTTGTCATCCTCCTGGCTAGTTACAAACCTGTGTTTCTACATCCCTCTTCCCCTCCACCATCATGTAACATACCAGATGTAGAGGAATTCTTACTCCAATTAATTTTAAGATATTTTAGATCCTGTAAATTAAAGTCCAACTACAGTAGAACCCTTAAGTGAGTTTACAGAGAAATTTTAAAATAAAATAATTATAAAAGTTTTTAAATTTAAAATGGAGACATTAACCTTATGTTTAAAACCTCTGCATTATCAACAGAAGAGTTAAAGAATGGGGGGTAGGGAGTGAGATGGTGGTATTTTAATGTCTTTGCAGGTTGCTTTTATGGGTAACATTCCCCATGGGCACCGAGGAAGGAGAACTGTCCAGACCCCAGGCACAACTAGTGCCTGAAGAATATCTTAGTTTATAGTGTTATTGCTCAGCTGTTTCCTTTATATAATCCTTCATATATAATCATATATTAGTTTATAGAATTCGTGCTTGAAGT
>CAUYLG010025723.1:0-129668 GCA_963573385.1 Cacajao melanocephalus
GCCGAGCTGACTCAAAGGGCGCCCAGTCGCGTATACTCTGCACTGAGAAGCGCTGCGCCGCGCCGGGGCGCCGGCAAAACAGCTGTGCCGGCCAAAAGAGCCGCGCTGGCGACACGTGTGGCTCCTCCGCCGGGAATCTCCCAATTTGTGGGCCACAGAAATTCGTCTGAAATTGCGGCGCCCACTCGCTCTCTGTGCTTTCCCTGGGAGCTACAATCCTGGGCTGTTGTTAATCAGCCATTTTGGATCTCTCCGCCCCGTTGTCTTTAAATACAATGTCTGCCATTCCTGAAAGTAGAGAGCTAGCTTTGCATTTTAACAGACATATTTGATTTTATAAGCCTGGAAGTTACTAATTTAACCACCCACAACCACCAAAAAAAAGAAACTTAGAATCCTTTAAATCTAATAATCCCTTCCATTGCAGTATTTTATTATTACCTTGTTTTTTCACTCTGTAAATTGATGTCAACAATTCTCTATGTTTGCTTATACAATTATTCATAAACATAAGTAATTTGGTTGCCATTCTTTCTAGCATCTTATTCCACACTTCTGGGTTTCATTCCTTTTTCTTAGTTAAACACTTATCTTTTATTAAACTAAAGAATAATCAAAAACAGCAAAGTGCACAACTATAATATTTTTGTGTGCATATTAGTGATGTTTTTATATGTTTATCTGTCATTTGCCCAGACAGCATATAGGACATTTCTTTATTTCATTAAGTATCTTACTTTTTAAAATCTATCCTTCAGAATGATCTACTATTTCCACTTTTCTCATCATTGGTTGATCAAAATAGTCCATATTGGTTGATAGTGTTGATCAATTCATCTATGTACCTCCTCCTGATTTTTTGCCTGCTTATTCTATCATTGCTAAAAAGATATGTGCTAAAATTTTCAGCTATGAATGTAGATTTGTCTGTTTCTCTTTTTAATTAAATCATTTCTATCATATATATTTTAAGGTATATTTTTAGATACTTATTTAGCATTGTTATATCATTCTATTTACTTGACTTTATTATTATGTTAATATTTAATTTTTTTGGATGGTTTAAAGATTCTTCTGTTTGTTTTAGTTTCAGGAATTGACTATGGTGTTTTAGCAAAGTTTTTCCTCCTTTTCTTAGGTATAATTGTTTCATTTTGCTTGATATTTATCCTGCTTTTTTTGCTGAGCCTATGATGTGCGTGGGTAGACAACCTTCATAATTTTTAAAAATCTTAATAATTGTCTTCAAATATTGATTCTGCTCTGTTTTGTTCTCTCTCTTTTCAGACTTCAGTCCATGTTTATTCAACCACATTGTGTTGTATGTTTTAATTATTATTTTTTCACTGTTTAGATTATTCCTATCTTGAAGTTTGCTAATCCAGTCTTTTGCTCTGTCTAATTTACTACTGAATGCCACCATTTAGTTGAGAAGTAAAATTGCTATTTTTTAAGTCATTAGAGAATCTCAACAGTAAATTTCAATAAACAGAAGAAAGAATAACTACAATCAAAGTTACACTAATTGAGATAATGCAAACTGAAGAACAGAGAGAGAAATAATGAAGAAAAATAAAAAGAATCCCAGGGAAATTTGGGATACCATTAAGTTTACCAATATATGCATAAGAAAAGGACCAGAGGGAGAAGACAGAAAGGAAAGAAATATCTCTCAAAGAAATGATGGCTGAATGCTTCCCTATTTTATTAAAAAACAATAATCTACCCATCTAGAAAATTCAACAAACTACAAGACACAAAGAGATTCACAAATACACTCATGACAGTAAAAATAACGAAAGTCAAAGATGAGGAGAAAATCTTAAATGCAACAAGAGAACAATAACTTGTTTCTTACAAGCAAAGCTCAATAAGATTAAC
This sequence comes from Cacajao melanocephalus, assembly GCA_963573385.1. Lineage (NCBI taxonomy): Eukaryota > Metazoa > Chordata > Mammalia > Primates > Pitheciidae > Cacajao > Cacajao melanocephalus. The sequence continues at coordinate 1,882 of CAUYLG010025723.1, forward strand.
AGCTAATTTTTCACTAGAAACATTGGAGGCAAGAAAGCAGTGAGATAACATGTTTTTATTGCTCATTTAAAAATAACTATTAATCAATAAGCCTATATAGTTACTTTTTTGAAAGTGAAAGTAAAATAATGACTTTTCAAAATGAGCAAAAACTCATTATATTTTTTGCTAATAAGCCTGCCTTACAAAGAATACTAACAGATGTAACACAGGCTGAAAGCAAGAGATAATAACTCAAATCCGCATTTGAAAAAAAGTATTGATAAATAAAAATGTAATCATATAATTGTAAAAGACAGTTTAATTTATTTTTCTCCTTGCTTTTCTCAATTTATTTAAAAAGAAATTAAATACAATTATATGTATATAATTTCTTGTTGGGTCTATAGAAATAAAACATATGTGAAACATGTTTGCAAATGACAGCACAAAAGAGGTAGTTAAAATGAACAAAGCTATTTTACTAAGGAAATGACTAGAGATAAAAAATGCATTTTTAAATGTGAAATAGTGATAAATGTTAAACATAAAATAATAGATGAAAGAAGGTAAAAATAATAAAGCTATATATATGGATAGGAAGAATCAACATGGTGAAAATGGCCATACTGCCCAAAGTAATTTATAGATTCAATGCTATACCCATCAAGCTACCAGTGACTCTCTTCACAGAATTAGAAAAATCTACATTAAATTTCATATGGAACCAAAAAAAGAACCTGCATAGCCGAGATAATACTAAGCAAAAAGAACAAAGCTGGAAGCATCATGCTACCCAATTTCAAACTATACTAAAAGCCTACAGTAACCAAAAGAGTATGGTGCTGGTACCAAAACAGAAATATAGACCAATGGAACAGAGTAGAGACCTCAGAAATAACACATCACCCATCTACAACCATCTGATCTTTGACAAACCTGATAAAATCAAGCAATGGGGAAAGGATTCCCTATTTAATAAATGGTGCTGGGAAAACTAGCTAGCTATATGCAGAAAATTGAAACTGGACCCTTTCCTTACACCTTACACAAAAATTAATTCAAGATCGATTAAAGACTTAAACATAAGACTTAAAACCATAAAAACCCCTAGAAGAATACCTAAGCAATACCATTCAGCACATAGGCATGGGCAAAGACTTTATGACTAAAACACCAAAAGCAATGGCAACAAAAGCCAAAACAGACAAATTCGATCAATTAAACTAAAGAGCCTCTGCACAGCAAAAGAAACTATCATCAGAGTAAACAGGCAACCTACAGAATGGGAGAAACTTTTTGCAATCTATCCATGTGACAAAGGGCTAATAAACAAATTTACAAGAAAAAGACAACCCATCGAAAAGCGGGTGAAGGATATGAACAGACACTTATTAAAAGAAGACATTTATGCAGCCAACAAACACAGGCTAAAAAGCTCATCATCACTGGTCATTAGAGAAATGCAAATCAAAACCACAATGAGATACCATCCCATTCCAGTTAGAATGGCAATCATTAAAAAATCAGGAAACAACAGATGAGGGAAAGTATGTGGAGAAATAAGAATGCTTTTACACTGTTGGTGGGACAGTAAATTAGTTCAACCATTGTGGAAGACAGTGTGGCAATTCCTCAAGGATCTAGAACCAGAAATACCATTTGACCCAGCATTCCCATTATTGGATATAAACCAAATAAGTATAGTAAAATATAATAATATAATTAATAAATAGTGTATAAAAGATATTAAAATCTGTGTTAGAAAATAGCTGTTTTATAACAAAAAACAGTAAAGTAAGAATAGTGGAAGGTAAATCATGTAGAAAGTAAAAGGTAGAATATCAGATGTAAATACAACTATATTAATAACACTAAATATTTAAACTATATCAGTAGTAATACTACACATGAACAGAATAAATCATTCTAATATAAAGACACATGTACACACATATTTATTGCAGCACTGTTCACAATAGCATACTTGGAACCAACCCAAATGTGCATCAATGATAGACTGGATAAAGAAAATGTGGCACATATACACCATGGAATACTATGCATCTATAAAAAAAGATTAGGTCATGTCCTTTGCAGGGGCATGGATGAAGCTGGAAACCATCATTCTCACTAAACTAATACAAGAACAGAAAGCCAGACACTGCATGTTCTCATTCATAATTGGGAGTTAAACAATGAGAACACATGGACACAGGGAGAGGAACTTCACACACCAGGGCATGTCAACAGGTGTGGGGCTAGGGAAGGGACAGCATTAGGAGAAATATCTAACGTAGATGATAGATTGGTGGGTGCAGCAGATCACCATGGCACATGTATACTTATGTAACAAACCTGCACATTCTGTACATGTACCCCAGAATTTAAAGTTTAATTAAAAAAAAAGAATAGAGCTATGTAGTTATACTGTTTTCATACATAAATGGAACAAATATAAATATGAAGCTTATTTTGACAAATTAGTATGCATATTATTTAATTAATATAATTAATGTATAATAAATATAGTAAATATAATTAATAAGTAAAGTAAAATATAATAATATAATTAATAAATATAGTAAATAAGATCTTAAAATCTGCATTAGAAAATAGTTGTTTCAGAACAAAAAAAGTGAAGGAAGAATAGCAGAAGGTAAATCATGTAGAAAGTAAAAGGTAGAATATCAGATGTAAATACAACCATAGTAATAACACTAAATATTTAAGCTATATTAGTAGTGATATTACATGTGAACAAAATAAATGATTCAATAAAAAGACAAAATTTGTCAGGCTAGATTTTTTTAAAAACCATGCAATTTAACTATACACTGTCTATAGCAGACACAATTAGATTCCAAGAAAGAAGTACATGAATTGGAAAGATATATTATTGAAAATGTAAGCCTAAGAAAGCTGGAGTAGCTATAGAAATCAGAAAAAATATACTTGCTATGGGCTGAATTATGTTCCATACCATGCCACACCCAAAAACTCACATTTTGAAGCTCTAAATCTAGCATTTTACAATTACTATATTTGGAGGTAAGGTCTTTACAAAGATGGTTAAGTTAAAATTAGCTTTTTTGGATGGTGCTAATTTAATCTGACTGGTGTCCTTATAAAAAGAGGAAATTATAAACACAGAGAAACACCAAGGGTGTGCATGATCAGGAGAAAGACAATATGAGTACATAGCAAGAAAGTGACCAACTCCAAGCCAAGGAAAGAGCCCTTAGAAGATACTAAAATTGCTAAGACCTTAATTTTGGACTTGTAGACTTCATAACTGTGAGAAAATAAATATATGTTTTTAAAGCCTTTTGCTTTGTGGGGTTTTTTTAGAGCATCCCTAAAAAAATGAATCTAAGACTTTAAAATGGAAATGTTATTAGAAATAAAGGGAACATTATATAAAGTTAAAATGATCCACAAATCCGAAAGACATAACAATTATGAACTCACATGCACCTAATGACAGGGTACCAAAATATGTGACACAAAAACCGACAAAGGTGAAAAGAGACAATTCAACAATAATAGTTGGACACTGTAATACCCAACTTTCAATAATGAATGGAAAAGCTAGAATGTTTAAAAAGGAAATAGAAAACTTGAATAATACTATAAACCAACTAGACCTAACAGACATCTATAAAATGCCCCATCCCAAAACAGGCTATACATTATTTTTAAGTGCACATTCTCCAAGATAGACCGTGCGTTAGATTACAGAACAAACTTCAATAAATTTAAGAGGATAGAAATAGTTAAAAGAGTGTTTTCTGACCATAGTGGAATTAAATTGGAAATGACAATTTTGTTTGGTTTTTTTGTTTTCTTAACGTCTGATAACACGAAGTATTGGCAGGAATGTAGGCGAATGGCATAAATCAATCTTCACAATCAGGAATATTAATGATGCTAACTACATGCATCAGTAACAAAAAAATCACTTTTGAGAATTTACTCTAGTTAATACCCAATGCAAATGAATTTTTTTATAATACAGAAAAAATAAAAGTGTCTTAATTTGCTAAATTTAGTGGACTGAAAAAATATGCTGATTTGTACACATCATATAGAAATCCTATAGAGCAGCTAACGAATGAACTTTATATAAACATATCAGCATAAACAAATCCTACAACATTGAGGGAAAATGGCAATTTGCAAAAGAATATGTACAGTATCATACGATTTTCATTATTTCAAGAGATGTGTGTTTATATATATACACAAACACACACCGTTATTAAGTTTAAATCATAGGTGGCAATCATGGGCACAAAATTCTACTGGAAAGGTATGGAGATTGTGGTAGTTAGCTGTATCAGACGTACGGAAAAAGAGACAACAAATAATACATACTTATGTTAATAAAATATATATTTTCCAAAATATTAATTTTAGACCTTGGTAGCTAACACTATGTTTTATAACTTCCCGTTTTTTAATATATTGGAAATGTTTTCTTACAAAGGGAGAAGAATTTTCAGTTGGAAGGATATCTAAATATTAAATTTGTTTGAAATTTCCCAGTTTTCTTGAAGAGGTAAATCTGATTTTAAGAGAATGCCAAGAGATCATGATACAATAAAATGTGCTTTTACATGGAATTTTTAGACATTTTAGCAATTATAGAAAACATAATATATTTGATTAACTGAAATCCAGAACACTCAGTGTTTCAAATGTAAATTTTTTTCAAAACTGAAATATCTTTCAGTCTAGAATTTTTATTACATCTTGAGATTTCAGTAGCCTATTTAAAAAGGTTAATGAAGAGACAAGCTTTTCTATTTATCACTTAATTAACTTTAAGATGCTTTAATTTTAAGTTATTATAATGTGAGCATCATATTAATATACAATGTATTTTCTACTACTACTGTATTAGAATCAAATGATAATAGATAATGTTGACAGTTGATACTTGTTCCAGTGCATAAATCACTCTTTGTCCAGTTACTGATAATTTATTAATAATTAGAATTGAAGAATATGAAGTGATGTAGGTTCTTATTTGTAAAAGACATTGTGCTAAACTCAAAAAGAATTTATACACATAAAACTATGATAAATGTAGTTATAACTCCAAAGTCCTTTGTTAAGTGCATGTAGATAATGGCAACATGGCATGTTAAATAAATGTTTGAAGGGATGAAAAGATGCTATTTATCAAATAAAAAAAGTCAGAAAGATTTGCTTATACACGTGAAAAGAAAAATGTGAATACACTTGACTGTATAAAATATAAATAAGCTGAAAATTAAGCCACAGAATGAGGGTAAATATTTTCAACACACTGTTTTTATAATGGCCGCCACTGTCTAACCCTCAGTCTTGTAGTAAACAACCATGTGGATGTAGGCTGACAATTCCAGTGTGGCTTGCTGGTGCTATGGTAGATGTAAGTACATTGTACTTTAAAAATCAGGGTAGTGTGCTTTGACAATTGTTTTTGATTGCTAAGTTTCTGGCACAGAGACTGGCCGCTGTTTCAAGACTTCAGGCTGGGCTGGGCATGGCGGCTCAGGCCTGTAATCCCAGCACTTTGGGAGGCCAAGGCAGGCAATCACCTGAGGTCAGGAAATCGAGGCCAGCCTGGCCTACCTGGTGAAACCTAACCTTACTAAAAATACAAAAATGTGCCAGACGTAGTGGCACGCACCTGTAATCCCAGCTACTCGGGAGGAGAATCGCTTGAACCTGGGAGGCAGAGGTTGCAGTGAACCGGGATCATGCCATTGCACTCCAGCCTGGGCAACAGAGTGAGACTCTGTCTCAAAAAAAGGGAAACCCAATAGAAAAACATGTGCAAAGGATGTGAAGACACCTAGTAAAAACGGTAACAAACAAAACAACAGTTAAAAAACAGTCAATGTCCAATAAATATTCATAACGTTTATATTTCGACAGATGTGAAAAATGCCATTTCACAGCTATGAGGTTGGCCTTATGGTGTGTTTCTAACACATGAGACTTCTCTTCTGAAATAAAAAGACAAAATACAGTTACAAAGACTCTCTAACTAGACCTGAGGATGACTCCTCTCAGCTGTCTTCTCTACCAGGCCTCAATCTTGATCTGTGGAAACTATGCACTGTTAGTACAAATTATTTGCCCCCCACTACCCCATTAAAAAACATGAACAATTTTTCTAACAACTCAGTGCTGCATCCCTAGGATGACAACTGCGGCCTCTGTAATTTCCTGCTTTGGAAAACTCAAGGCTGCCAGAAAAATATGTTATTTGTTCCAGCCAACATCTGGAGACAGGGCCCCAATATCCTGCCCTCTGAGGAGGGTAGGAGCCTAATTTCACTTAGGGCCAGTTAACAAACCCAGATAGGTTTCAACAGGACTCATACCCTCTTTTGGATTTTTGTAAATGTCTGCTTCCCTGACTCTGCACAGTTCCTACTTCCAATTCCCTCTTACCTTGGAAGTACCCAACTGCCTCTGTAAACATAGAAGTTGAATTCAGTTCACAATGCATCATCTTCCCAATTGCAGCAGTTTATTACTGATTACAATCTGCCCTTACCACTTTAGTGTCCAATTTTGTTTATCTTTGACAATGGTGAAGAGATTTTTATGTTGTTTTGATGTTTAAACTTGACTTTTCCAGCCTCTTGCCTCCTGGAATGTGACAAAATGCTTGAAGGAATTGGAGCCATGAAAATCACTTGCTAAGGATAGCATTGAAGGAAGAAAAAAATAACTTAGATTTTTGATAATATCCTCAAGTAACGACCTCTGAGTAGTATTGGACTGGCTACTTTTAGATTATTTGCTACATAATAACAATAACCGTTTACTTGAGATGAATTTCCATATTTACAATGAAAAATAATGTTGCCTACTGTACTTTATCATGCAACTTAACTATTACGTGATGTTGAAAAGATTTCTATAAAAGTGAGGGAATTGGAACATTTTACTTAATAGTGTCCCCTCAGTTCTGAAATTCTACTACCCATACAAATATTCTGAGTCTAAAGACTTTTGAAACTTTTCAGCAATATTTGACATTATGCTGATAATTAAAAACTCAGTAACTTGCTTGTGTCTTTTCAGAACCTTGCAAAGTTTTTGATATTTTTCAAGTAGACACTTTCATCTGCTGATATCTACCTATATCATGTCAAAGCCATTAGAAATCTAAATATGTGTTTAACTTAATAGATTTGTATTTATCATTCCCATTACCTGTTAATTAACTTTCATTGAGTGTGACAATCTGTTAGAAATCTCACAATTAGTTTTGCATACGCTGTAATTGCTAAGTTTATCTCAGGACATATTTACTTGAAGACAGACTCCCAAGAATAGACATAGACAGGGCATTTCCAGTAGTTCATGTGCATATTCAAACAAAGCTAGATTTTGGGTGCAGAATATATTTTTTAAATATTAACTAGTGCATGCATATGCTTATTTTTGTCTTAGAAACTCCTTCTTCATTGACTCAGCACGTACTCTCACCTTGATACTCTAAAGAAAATTTGGATGAGTCCAGCTTTGTAATAAATGTTTGGGAAAATGCTTGTGAAAGAGCTGGGGATACATCAAGGTGGGAAATAGAGATACAACCCAAAATCCCTGAGAGAAAGAAATGCAGAGGATGTGAAGCAAATGGGCATGTGGTGCAATTTAGAAAGAAGAGACCCAGAAAAGACAGATGTCGTTTCTAGTGGCCTTGGCAATTTAAAATGATGGAACACTTCCTAGTGTGAAATTCAAAACAGAATAACAACACTAATCCCTAAAATAAATTAAGAACTTGAAAAAAAAGTTCCATGATTGCCATTTTAAACTAGTCATTTATTTGCAATGTGAAAATCCAATTATTTCAAATTGATGTTTACTTATTTATCTATGGTCTTGCTTTATTTGATGGCATAAACACTTGCTTCCTTGATGATATTTGTAGAAGCATTTCATGCCACTCCACAGAAAGAGCTCAGTGCAAGGATGCCCAGACAGGGAAAAGTGGAATCTTGAATCACGGAATGCACAGCCAGAACTGGACAGCCTAAGAACTTGAACCCAGAATTGCCTGATTCTAATGTCCAGTTTTCTACACTTTTCAATTCTTTTTCTATCAAAGTAATTACAACATCACAATTTTATAGTAAAGGCAAACTTGGAAATATGAGATACACGTAATCCTCTTTTCAGAAAAGAAAAAAATGGAAAAGGCAGGTGTTGACGTTTCCAGCCTGAAACCAGATGGAAGAAAAGTCAGAGTGAAGAAATGTGAAGGGTTTTAGCAAATGAAGAAAGGGGACAGAATCAACCCATGAGCCCCAAACTTCAAGAATTTTGTCCAATAATTATTTTCTACAACATATTATACCTCAGGAAATATTGAAGAAAAGTTTGCTTCATTTCAAAATCAAAGTCTCTCTAGCTTATTATTTCTCAAAATATTTTTTATTGTAAACTAGCTCTATAAAAATATCACCTTGTGGCCAACATGATTGAAAAATACTGCATACTACATTACCCTATCCTACCTTATAAATTTCAAGTGGAATTACAAATACAAGACACTGAGCTAACACAAAGCAAGGAAACTTGTATACTTTAACATTCTTTAGGATGGCTACTAATATCCTGTAGACTAGCATGTTATTGTACAAAATTTGGGAAATATCTCAGGAGCCTATTTTTCTATTGTTATTTCTAGGTCTCTATGGGAGGAGTAAATGCTACACAATAATTTAGAACAGACTCAACTTGAGTGATATGTGTTATATATCATGGGAATAGTCCACAAAATGTAATTGCGATGCAAATAAGAAAGGTGTTTCTAAGTAAAAATACTGATTCTCAAACCAGATAAGAAAGAAAAACTAAAAATTGGAAATATTAAAATAAAATGTCTAAAAGTCTCCCATAGTGGGAATTTTTTTTAAGAACAAAAAATGCTAGCATTCCATATTTAGCACATGATCTAAAATAAATTTGCCTTGAGTGAGATTATTAGAATGGTTTGTATGGTAATAGTCTTTTCCAGTGGTTCAAATTGTTCAGGGTAATTTATATTTCCCCTTAATAACTATTTGTGTGGTTGAATTGTTCATTAGTGATAGATCACCTTTTTGCTGGATGTGAAAATGTAACCACCAATCACTATTGGTGTATACACCTATTACATTGTGCTGAGTCAACTTACTGTTACCAAATATGACTAGTATATATATCATTTCTAGTTAATGAAATGCTTTCCTTAGCACAGAAGTATACCTTGGAAGATTGTCAGTTATCTAAGACTCTGAACAAACTAAGAATCAAAGCAATCCATTTAACAGCATTGAACATTTCTTTTTGGATTCAAAAAATGATCCTAAACCACCTTTCATTGCCTTAGGGTTATCCTGATAAGTAAGCATTATGATTACATTGCCCATGCTTTAAATTCAATAATAATAAAAATTATATTTGATAAACTACAATCTAATTATGAAAAACAACCATTAATCCCTTCCATATATCTTAAATCATATTCCTATTTTAATTTACTTCTCATAGCTATAAGTTGCTCTCGTTGGGCCAATTTCTGATTCATGAGCTTTCATAATTAATACAAATAGTCTGCATAATCATTAGATGCACAAATAACTGTGCCTTTTGAAAATTTATTAATAAAATGAGAAGACATAATTCACTGATTACACAGACAAAAAAGAATAATGCCAAGAAAAAATGTATCTTCATGAAAATAGGGTAATATAATTGAGAAGACTTTAAGACAACTTGCTCAGGATTAAAGCTATAGTTGAGAAAATTAGCACTGCCACTATCTAGTTTTTAAATAATTATTTATTAGGGGCTTCTTATATGCATTACTTATGTATGCAATCAGTGAAAATTAATACTTGTACATAGGTAGTACAAGTCCCTGCTATGTGCAAATCACTGTGGTAGGTAATGGATGAAGAGATTGATACAAAGAAATAAAATAGTCATTGTCTATACCCTGAAAGCAAACACCAGTGGAAGAAACTGAATATACACAAATATTGCCTAATAGAAAGCAGTAATTTGGGGAATTGGAATATAGTATGATAGTAAAAACAATCTATAACTATCTGTTTTATATTTGTAGATTAGTTTCTATTCTAGGAACATTACAGACATTAACTTTTTTTTCCCACAACACTGTGAGTTAGGCAAAATTATTATCTATTATTTTACATCATAGAAAAATGAGCCACAGAGAATTCATGTACCTATGGCGAAAGATGGGACCAGGCACATACAGCAAGAAGCAGAGGGCCAGAGCCTATACAATTGATTATCTGGTTATATTGTATTTGGAATTTGAACGGAGGAGGATATTCTCTGAAAATAACAACTCCCTGGCTTTCAGAGTCTTCTTAAAAGGCTTTTACATTGGTGACTTTACAAAATGCCAGACGCTGTTTTGTAAACAGAAAAACATTTTTGGTTAGCCCACCAGAATAGATCTGTTTTCTAGGGACATCTGAGATCTGTTTATTTAATAAGCAATGACATAAAGCCCCAAATGCCAATCATTTATACAGGCAGTATATGAAAATAACTAAAATATAAACCATCAATATTCTCTCTGTAGGTAGATCTCCATTGGAAGACAGATTAAAATCAGAAGAAGGGTAAATTTGAGATGAAATTGAGTGAGATTATGATTGAGCGAGAACTTGAACTTCATCATATTCATAATGGGAGTAATGGATGCCATCATGACATGATCTCCATATTATATATTCATGTTAAAAGAATGCATGAGAGGCCCAGCGCGGTGGCTTACGTCTGTAATCCCAGCACTTTAGGATGCTGAGGCAGGTGGATTGTCTGAGATCAGGAGTTCAAGACCAGCCTGGACAACATGGTGAAACCCTATCTCTACTAAAAATACAAAAATTAGCCAGGTGTGGTGACAGGCGCCTGTAATCCCAGCTACTCAGGAGGCTGAGGCAGGAGAATAGGGAGGCAGAGGTTGCAGTGAGCCGAGATTGCACCATTGCACTTCAGCCTGGGAGACAAGATGAGACTTCGTCTCAAAAAAAAAAAAAAGAAAACATGAGCATATGATTTAGCACGCATTTTACCTAAGGCATACATCTCAGGAGAATGTCTTTCTTTATTTTTATTTTTTGAGACTGAGTTTCGCTCTTGTGACCCAGGCTTGAGTGCAGTGGCACAATCTCAGCTCACTGCAAGCTCCACCTCCTGTGTTCATGCGATTCTTCTGCCTCAGCCTCCCAAGTAGCTGGGATTACAGGCACCTGCCACCATGCCCAGCTAATTTTTTGTATACTTAGTTGAGACGAGGTTTCTTCATGTCGGGCAGGCTGGTCTCGAACTTCTGACTTGAGGTGATCCGCCCTCCTCCACCTCCCAAAGTACTGGGACTACAGGCATGAGCCACCACACCCAGCCGGGAATGTCTTCATAGATGAGCCTTCTCAAATATGTGTATGTATAACTGAAAAGTATACATTATATTTTTAGGAAAAAATACAGAGTGCATGAAAGCTTAAATATGAACAAAAATATTAATAATCATATAGCACATAGAGTATTACCTTTTATAATAAGCATTTTCTGTTCACTCGTTTTAAAATAAGATGTCAAAATAAACATTTATTTATGTCAATAAAATCATCTTAAACATTCTCACTTTATAAAGTTTCCTAATTTGTTTGTAGGATGTTACCATATAATTACATATTTCCTTGCTTTTGTGTTTAACTTTTTATTTTTATAAATGTATGTTGTACAAGTGAAATTTTGTTACCTGCATAGTTTGTGTAGTGGTGATGTCAGGGTGTTTAAGATACTCATCAGCTAAATAACATGCATGGTAGCTATTAAGTGATTTTTCATCATCCACCCGCTCCTCTTTCCTCACTGTTTCAAGTCTCTAGTGTCTATCATTACACATTCTATATTGCCAACATTATAAATTATGTTGTAGTAATTATTTTGCTATAAATTTTAATTCAAATTCCTGAATTTTTACTTGGGTTGTGATCTTAAGTGTGGGATTGATGGACGAAAGTATATAAATGCTGTGCTTTAAAACCTTTGTTATAATTTGACACTTTACATTGATTTTGGTTATTGTTACCTTATTTAAAAAAGCATATATAGTTTAAGAAGAAAACTATTAATAAACCCAATGTTGACATCATTTGCATTTCTTTAATTTCTAGTAAAGTGTATCTTTATGTCTTTATGTTTGTGTTAGGCATTTAGCACATCTATTCTTTGAAATGTATTTTCAAATGCTTTATTGAAGTCAATTTATAAACTATTTTTTTAAGTTTTAGCTTTTACTGTTTCAGATTGAAAAGCAATAGATCTTCTAATCTCTTAAGTCTCCAATTTCTGAACTTCCTCTTTTCTCTGTAATGCTTGCAAACAGTCAAATGCCATTTGTGAACTTGTCAAATTTTTTTTCTGTCCATTGTAAAATGAAATCAGCAGAAATCAACATACATCACTAATCTTTGGTTTTCAAACTCTTCTAGACCTTAAAATTTATCAGGCTCATTGCTGGCTTTTTAAGTTACTGAGGACAATGTCATGTTTAGCTACTGCTGAAAATGGACCCTAAACAGTTTCCTTGGTACCAAAAATTTGACTGCTAAGCTAATGCCACATGTTTTCAAGTTTTTGTTATGGTAGCAACCCTCTTCTAGGTGCCAAGGTCTCTATTAATCAAAATAGGTTATGCTGAGGTTGCATTCCAACATTATCAGTATTTTAACGTGATAAACATGTATTTCTAAGAAAAGCCTTTAACATGGAAGATAAAGACCAAAAGTCAAACTGAAATACACCAAGGAAGAAAAAACAGATACTACACACAAAAAAAGAAGAAAGTCTCCAAAAGTAATCATTAAGCTAGTCAAAGAGATTTGAAGTTATTACAACCATGAAGCAAGAATAAAAGGACATGAGTTTAAACATTAAAAAGGCCTAACCATTAAACTCTTTAAACATTAACAGTTGGCTTTTTCTCAAATTCGTTTTTTCCCATATTTTTCCAGCATATTGTTTACATTTCACTTTGTTCTATGATAGACATTAATATGCTTTCCAAAAAAGTATAATCTAGTTATGAAAACTTAAGTAGATAGAATTTCAGAAAGTTTGATTGAGCTTAATTTTAAAAAGCACTAAATTCTGTGGTACAGACCTTAAAGGAAATAGAATAATGGCAACAGAGAGATCAATATAGCTAGAAGCCTTTACGTATTAGATGGAAAATTATATATTTTGTTTTTCGCATATATTTATTGATTGGCAGCTAGATGCTAGGCTAGCTGGGACTGGAAATGCAATGTGGAGATGGAAAAAGAAAACCAGTAACTTTGGTCTCCAGTAATTTAGGCGAAGAGAAAACATTTAAACAAATAAAAGTATGTGCATGTGAGTTCGATGTACTTGGTGGCATTCTGGTTACTTGGGCTTTCAGTATGAGAACAATTTGAGACAGTAAAAAGAGAAATAAGGGTAATTACTATTTGGTAAATAACCTAAGCCAAAGCATGGTTGCAGACATCAGTATGATGTGACTTTGAACATGAGACATCTCTAGGGCAAAAGTAGAGAACAGGAGACATCATATTAACTCTAGGAAAAAAAAAAGACAATTTTTAAGGGCATTGAATATCGGGATAAGAATCTAAGGATTCATTCTATAAACATAGAGGACATCAAATATTTTTGAACAATATTGGATTTAGAAACTGAAACACTGGTATATCAATTTAATCCATGGCAAGTTTTTAGTGAACAATGTTTTAAATAATAGATTTTTATTTTTAAATATCCAAATCTGTTTAAATTTGTTTTGGATTATGTGTCTTTATAGACATAGGAAATATCTCTTTCCAACAAATGAATAGGTAAAAAAATATAAGGAAAAGTAGGTTGATATAGTGAAAAGATCATGGGTTTATATATACTTTCAATGTGTGTTCAATCAGCAGTTATGTTTGTGAGCCTTATAAATTATTAGCATTCCTATTCTGAAACTTTTGTTTATAAAATGTAGAAAAAAATCCTACCATTACGTTTGCTTTGAAAACTAAGCACAAAACAAATGACATATTATAATATTAGCAAAAATATATGCATTTTTCTTTGAAGAAAGGCAACTTTCACAAATAGCCAATCAATCAATTAGATGTGAGTTAATTTGCCAATTTGTATTTTCATGTTTATTTTCTTCTCATAGGTTTGATCTAATTGATTGAGCCATAGTTTCATTGGATTTCCAATTATAATGGTACAACCATCATAAGATTCAATTATTAATTTGTTTTTCATATTTTACATGCTATTTGTATTTTGGAAATAATCTCATGGAATTATATAAAATGAAACTGTCAATTTTATAAATATCTTGTCAGTTAAACCTCTTATCAGGAAAGCAGTTTGGTATGGATATTCTCAGATTAGTTTCCATGTAAACATAAATATCTACAGATTGTTTACACAAATTTAATATTATTATGCCACATATAATAATTGTACATAAAAATAAGTCAAAATATTATAAAATGACATAAAGTAAAAGATTAAAAATAGTTTCCTGCCAAAACTTCAATCACATTTATGTTTTAATTTTAAGCTTCATAGTTTTAAGCTTCATAGTTGACGTTTACTTTATTAATTCTAATGTAACAAATTAATAAATATACTTATAATTATTTTTGGAGATACATGTGTGTGATTGCACCTATTAATAATGACCACTTTTTTTTTGCTGTGTAATACCCTGTTATATAACTATACCAAAAAGTAAAATATGCATTTTACTACTAGCAGATGCTTAAGTTATTTCCAGTTTGGAGCTATCATGATACAACTATTTTGGAAGTTATTACCACTCATTTCTCTTGGTATATTTCTAGATATGAAATTGATGAGTCATAACATGTAATATGACAACCTTTAAAAACACAGCCAACTCATTTTCAGGATGATTATACCAATTACTACAAATTCTCACCAGACACTGATATTTTCTATTTTTTTAAATCTTGACATAACCTTGTGTTTATATAGTAATACTTTATGTTCTCATCAGATATTTTGCTCAATTTTTGTTGTCATTTATATTGGTTTGTAGTAAATGTTATATGTCATAGACAAGAATCTATTACCATGTGTGGAAAATTAAATATAGTTTCTCACTTTGTGATTTATATTTCAATTTTGTTAATATATCAGTTGTTTAATAGGTGTTTACAATTTTAGTAAATTATATTATCTATTTCATTTTTAGTGTTTTTTTCACTTGAAGTCTACGATCATAAATTTATTTTATGTAGTGTACAGGTAGTATGTTATATTCTTAGGCTTACTGAAGGCTGCCTGCTTATGCAAACTGTATAAATGGCCAAGAAACACCTGAAAAACCTTAAATGTGACCTCAAGGGGATATACAATTAGGAAGTGATGGCTAAGGCAGTGTTTTAAACTGCTTGAGTCTTGAAGAGGTGCTCTAACATATATACAT
Organism: Cacajao melanocephalus; assembly: GCA_963573385.1. Taxonomy (NCBI): domain Eukaryota; kingdom Metazoa; phylum Chordata; class Mammalia; order Primates; family Pitheciidae; genus Cacajao; species Cacajao melanocephalus. The sequence continues at coordinate 17,399 of CAUYLG010025723.1, forward strand.
ATATACATATATACATATATACATATATATACACATATATACATATATACATATATATACATATATACATACACACACACACACACATATATATATACAGAGTCCCCCAGAAAAGTGCAGGAAATTTGAGAAAATCAATATACAAGCATTGGCTGAGACTTCAATGGATGCACATTGCAGAGAATCCAGCTATTACAAAATCAGCTCAGTAAAGTGATTAAATAACAACAACAAACAGACAGCAAAACCAACCACAATCAACACCTAATGAGCAACAACCAACAACAAAGAATATTCAGAACGTAATTTCCAGAGCTGATATACTATATTTTCCTAAAATTTTCATGATTTGACAAAAATTGTAATAAATGCAAATAAAAAGATAAATATGGCCAAGCAAATATCAATCAATAGCCATTGTCCCTGAGAGAGAAGAGATGTTGAATTTAAGTAAAAAATACTTCAAATTACAGATTATAAATTTATTGAAAATAGTAAAGAAAACCAAGTCTAAAATCTTAAAGAAAAAAATGACAAAAATACCTCATCAAATGTATAAAATAATACGAGAAGAGAAAAAATTATAAAAGGACACAAGTGAAAAATGTGAAGTTGAAAGAAAGAAATTAGTAAAGAGGCTCATCAAAAGAATAAAGATAGCAGAACAAAGCATCAGCAGAACTGAAGACAGGTTAACTGAAATGAGCAAGACTGAGATACTGACAGAAAACAAATAGCAAAATGGCAGACATGAATTCTGCTTTATCCATAATTACAGAGAAATAAATAGATTAAATATATGATTAAAAAGCAGAATGGCACAATGCATTTAAAAACAAGCAAAACATCTGATTCAACTAATATTTCAGATTAGAAATCACAAATTCTAATAGTAAAATGTTAGAGAAAGACATAGCATACAAATAGTAAATAAAGGAAACTGAAAGTTTAATTGATATAAGACAAAATAAACTTTAAGACAAAAGTTATTGCTAGAGACAGAGAAGGGAATTTTATAATGATAAAAAAACTCATGGGGAAAATTATAAACATATGCATTTAAAAAAGAGCTCCAATATGCATTTTAAAAATAGCAGAACTCAGGATAGAGAAAAAGAAAAATATAATAGTTTCAGACTTTAATACCCTTATTTCAATAATGAATAGAACAACTACACAGAAACCAACAAGGAAATAGATTTAAACAATACTTTCAATCAACTGGAGCTCACTGAAATCTATAGACTGCTTCAACAGAAACAAATACACATTTTCCCAGTCACACTTGGAATATTTATCAGGGTAGACCATAAGCTAGGCCATTAAAAAAAAAAAACTCAATAAAATTAAACTGATTTAAATAATGGAAAGTATGTTGCACAACAACATAATTAATTAGAAAGTAAAAACAGAGAAAAGAATAGAAAATGTAATAACATATGTAAATATGTAGCTTACAGGTAAATAATCTGTGGGCCTAAAAATATTTAATAAAATAAATTAGAAAATAATTGAGATGAATGTAAATTAAAACAATAAATAAAATGTCTGAGATATAGCAGAGCAGTGCTTAGAAGGGATTTGTAGCGTGAATGTTATATTTAATAACAAAACAAAATCTCAAACAGTAACCTAATTTTTCTGCTTCTGAAACATAAATGATGAACAAACTAAACACAAAGAAGCAGAAGGAAGTAAAAAATAAAGATTAGAATAGATGGGAGGATTAAAGATAGAAAAACAACAAAATCAGTAAATCAGTTGTTTCTTTAGCATAAATCATAATTGATTTGTAAATAGATTGGCTAATAAAAAACAACTAAAATTATTAAAATGGAAAGTGCAAATGAGAGCATCATTGACATTATAGAAATAGAAAGAATTATAAGAAAATACTATGAATTATGACAAACAATAAATAAGATATCCTAGATTAAAAAATGTACCCAGACCTATAACAATTTCAGTATTGTATTAGTTATTTGAAACCATCTTACAAAGAGCTCAGGCTCAGACAAGTTACACTGGTGAAACATTTAATGATGAATAAATGCCAGTCTTCCACAAACTCTTTTAAAAGTAGAAGAAATGGTTTCAACAAATTATAAGAAGCTAGTATTTTTCTGATACCAAAATTTGCAAAGACATCACAGAAACAAAAAGCTACACACTAATATCTCTTTAATATAGTCATGAAAATTCTAAAAAAAATCTTATATACTGATCTAAGCAATATATAAAAAGATACTATACACCATAACTAAGTAGAATTTATCCTATCAATATAAATTTTATTTAAAATCTGAAATGCATCTCAGATCAAAGATGGCTGAATAGAAACAGCTCTGGTCTACAGCTCCCAGCAAGATCAATGAAGAAGGCAGGTGATTTCTGCATTTCCAACTGAGCTGTCTAGCTCATCTCACTGGGACTGGTTACAGAGTGGGTGCAGCCCACAGAGGGTGAGCTGAAGCAGGGTGGGGCATTGCCTCACCTGTGAAGTGCAAGGGATCAGAAAACTCCCTTCCTTTGCCAAGGGAAGATATGAGGGACTGCGCTTTGAGGAACAGTGCACTCTGGCCTAGATATTACACTTTTCCCATGGTCTTCACAATCTGCAGACCAAAAGATTTTCTTGGATGCCTATGCCATGTGGGCCCTGGGTTTCAAGCACAAAACTCGGCGGCTGTTTGCGCAGACATTGAGTTAGCTGCAGGAGGTTTTTTTTTCATGCCCCAGTGGCATCTGGAACACCAGCAAAACAAAACCATTCGCTCCTCTGGAAAGGGGGCTGAAGTCAAGGAGCCAAGTGGTCTAGCTCACCAGATCCCACCCCCATGGAGTCCAGCAAGCTGAGATCCGCTGGCTTCAAATTCTGAGGTCTGCACACTAAAGTTGACCTGGGATGCCTGAGTTCGGTGGGGGAGGGGCATTCACCATTACTAAGGCTTGAGTAGGCTGGTTTCCCTTGACATTGTAAACAAAGCCACCAAGAATTTCGAAATGGGTGGAGCCCACCACAGCTTAGTGAAGCCCCTGTAGCCAGACTGCCGCTCTAGATTCCCCCTCTCTGGGCAGAGCACCTCTGGAAGAAAGGCAGCCCCCAGTCAGGGGCTTATAGACAAAACTCCCATCTGCCTGGGACAGAGCACCTGATGGAAGATACAGCTGTGGGCCTAGCTTCAGCAGACTTCATCATTTCTGCCTGCTGGCTCTGAAGAGAGCAGTGGATCTCCCAGCACAGTGCTCAAGCTCTGCTAGGGGACAGACTGCCTCCTCAAGTGGGTCCCTGATCCCTGTGCCTCCTGACTGGGAGACACCTCACTAGGCAATCCCATTCAGGATATAGTCATGGGCAAAGACTTCATGACTAATAGACCAAAAGCAATGGCAACAAAAGCCAGAATACACAAATGGGATCTAATTAAACTAAAGAGCATCTGCACAGCAAAAGAAACTATCATCAGAGTGAACAGGTAACCTACAGAATGGAAGAAAATTTTTGCAATCTATCCATCCAAAAAAGGGCTAATATCCAGAATCTATAAAGAACTTCAACAACTTTACAAGAAAAAAAAAAAAAACATCAAAATGTGGATGAAGGATATGAACAGACACTTTTCAAAAGAAGGCATTTATGGGGCCAAAAAAAAATTAGAAAAGCTCATATCACTGTTCATTAGAGAAATGCAAATCAAAACCACAATGAGATACCATCTCACACCATTAGAATGGATATCATTAAAAAGTCAGAAAACAACAGATGAGGGAGAGGATATGGAGAAATAGGAAAACTTTTACACTGTTGATGGGAGTGTAAATTAGTTCAACAATTGTGGAAGACAGTGTGGCAATTCCTCCTCAAGGATCTAGAACCAGAAATACCATTTGACCCAGCAATCCCATTATTTGGTATATACCCAAAGGATTATAAATCATTCTACTATAAAGACACATGCCCATGTACATTTATTACAGCACTGTTCACAATAGCAAAGACTTTGAAGCAACCCAAATGCCCATCAGTGATAGACTGGATAAACAAAATGTGGCACATATATGCTATGGAATACTATGCAGCCCTAAAAAGGGATGAGTTCATGTCTTTTGTAGGGACATGGATGAAGCTGGAAACCATCATTCTCAGCAAACTAGCACAGAAACAGAAATCCAAACACCACATGTTCTCACTCACAAGTGAGAGTTGAACTATGAGAACACATGGTTGCAGGGAGGGGAACATCACACATTGGGGCCTTTCAGGGAGTGGGAGGCTAGGGGAGGAATAGCATTAGCAGAAATACCTAATATAGATGACAGGTTGATGGGTGCGGCCAACCACCATGGCACGTGTATAACTGTGTAACAAACCTGCACGTTCTGCACATGTATCCTAGAACTTGAAGTATGATAAAAAATTAATTAATTTAAAAAACCTGATATGCAATACACAAATTAAAAACATAAAGGGTAGAAATACCCTGATTACTTCAATAAATACAGAAAAAAATGATAAAATCTAAAGCATTTATAAGATAACAACACAACACATAAGAAATAAATGGGAACTTCCTCAGTTTGATATAGAGTGTCTACCAAATACCCACAGTTGACATCATACTTTCTATTTTTTCACTAACACAAGAAATAAGAAAGATAAGGACGTGTACTCTTTCTCCTTCTAGTCACCATTATAATAGAGATTCTAGCCAGGGTAATTAGACAAGAAGAAGAAATTTAAAAAGCCATCCATATTGTGAGAGAAGAAATATACCTTTCTATATATGCAGATGGCATGGTTTGTGTATGGAAAATCATAAAGAATTCACAAAAACCTATTAGAGTTAATAAATAAGTTGAGCAAAAGATTGTAGGAAACAGGATCAATTTACAAAATCAATTGTTTTTCTGCACATTGGAAAGATGTAATACAAAACTAGAATTAGAAAACTATTCCATTTATAATAGTGTTAAACAGAATAAGATACTTAGGAATAAATGTATCAAATATGCAAGACTTCTACACTAACATCTAAAAAAGTATATAACTAAAGAAAATCTATACATGTGGAAAGACATCCAATATTTGTGAATTAGATTTAATATTAATATGGCTACCCTCACCAAATTGATCAAAAGATTCAGCAGAATCCCTATCAAAATCCTAGCTGATATTTTTTTTGGCAAAATATGTAAAGCTGATATTGAAATTTCTATGGAAATGTAAAGAACCTATAATAGCAAAACAATCTTGTGAAAAAAGAACAAAGTTGTTAGGTTTACCCTTTTCAATTTCAAAACTTAACAGAAAGCAACATTAATTAAAACAGTCTGGCACTGGCATAAGCATAGGCATGTAGACCAATGAAACTAAATTTATTTCCCAAAAATAAATCCTTACAATTATGGTCAATTGACATTTGACAAGGGAAACTAAACATTCTATGAAGAAAAAAAAATAGTCTTTTCAAAAAATGTTGCTTGAAGTACTGGATACTCACATGCTCCACAATCTCATGAAACTAGTCAGGTATTGCCTTTGTAATTGCTACAGTAATATGCCTAAGTTAGATTTTCTCTGTATTTACTCTTTTGATCGAGGTACTTCTAAAACTACTGTCTTCATGACTTTCTATAGCATTGAGCATCTTCTGCATTATTTCTCCAATATTGCTAATTCTCCAAGTGTCTATTCTCTCCCTACGGGAATCCAGTTACATATAAGCTAGATCTTCTATTACTTATATTTTAGTTATGCTGTTTGTTTTTCTCTGCTTCCATATCTTTCATTTTCCTGTTTTAGAGCTCATCAATTCTATATTGTTCTTAGAAAAACCCGTTGTTAAAAACCAGTAAGTTGTTACATTCCCATCCAATGACATTTTACATTCAGATATCTGAGCTTGAACTACTAGAATGTGAGTTTCATTCTTCTTATATAGATTCCAAAATCCTGCTCAAAATCTACAAGTTCTTAAAGATTAAGCCCCAATTTTCTGACCAATTTGTCATATCATTTAACTCAGGATTATGCAAAATGACTAGCAAGTTAATACCTTTGAATACACTTTGGTCATTATTTCTCTTCATCCTCCACATTGTGTCAGTTGTCATGATATTTACATTGTTTTTATGCAATGTATCAGTGATTTTCTTTTTGGACTGTTTAATTATTTTGAAAAAATGCCTCCTTAGCCTCAAAAGAAATAAAAATTACAGTTTCTTTCCTCTTTTGATCTCTGGTTGAACATGTGTCTTCCATGTTAAATCATTCATTGCAGTTCATTGCCATGGCAACCATAATCACTGGAGGCCTATGCAACAGATCTTCCTGGATAAATGCTGGGTGAGAACAATGCCTGATTCCTCTGGGATTCCAAGTTTGGAGATTGGAAATTTTGGGCTGGTAGAAGCTATCTTTTCTGCAATATTCAGGAAGTTTAATTGTAGAATGATACCAGTGACAGAGGAGATTACAGCTAATAGAGGAATAAATAAGGAGAACTGAAAATGTACTAAGTGTTCTTCGATTCAGCAATTCATAAATATAGGTTCACCCTTGGACTTCCAAGTTATTGCGTCAACAGAGTCCCTATTTTCATGAATATACTTTAAGTTTTGATTGTGTTATATACAACTAAAGTGTTTGAATTAAAATAAATATGATTTGCTCTTATATTATTTGAATTGGGGTACTAATGTATATTGCATTATTTTAATGTAGATGCTACTCCCTGCAGAACCAAGTAGTGAGACAGAATTCTGTACTTCTTTATCATCCAGTCAGTGCTATTCAAAGGAGATATGACAAGTGTTATACAACAAATATGTTAAATTTACATCACTCTAAGGTGATCGAAATGATGTCACATTTTAATTTGCCTCATACTTGGACCTTTATTTCTTTTACCTTTATTCTACCAACAACAAATATAAAATCTTCACTATTTTAGGCATTCTATTTTCTGTATGAATATGCATTCTCTTAGAAGGTATTTTTTTCTCACTGTTCTCCCTCAGACTTTCCCTTTTAGTAAGTTAATTGTATTTTACATTGGCTGAATAGGTGTCATCCTAGGACTTCTGTTACTGACTTTCCTGCCTAAATTATTTTTTCTTGGATTTTGATTTAACTTTTTTTTTCAAGTGAGTGACAAATTAACTGAATTATTAAATAAACAATTATAATGCATTTTAATATTTTATTTGCTAATATTTTATTTAATATGTTTACATAAATATTCATATGTAACCTTTACTTTTGATTTATTATTCTCTAATTGTAATACTTTTGTGTGTTTAGGAGCAACTGATGTACTCATTTCAAATAATCTATTCAGAAAAATATGGGCTTCATCCTTTTATTATTGGTCTTGGAAAATAGAGTGGTTATCCTATTACTTGGCTAAGCATATTTATTTACCAATACATGAAGCTATCACAGAGGCTGCACATATATACATATTTGTACATGTTTATATATTTTATATTTCTGTGCTTTTTAATCAATACCATAATCTATATATGCTTATAAATTATAATTACTTTATATACCATTCTTTGGGAGGTAATTATTAATGAAAACATCTGAATAGCAGGAAATGCATTTAGTGAATATTTGACTATTGCATGTCAGGTACTGTTCAAGACATCAGGCTAAATTTGTTAACCAACATAAGTGCTTTCAGAAAGGATACTTTTACATAGTTGTCTATATAGTTAAGATGAAGGGTTTTTTTTTAATTTTAAAAACATTAGAAGATAAAAAAGTCTACTTATAATTTTTAGTAAATTTCCTGGAAATATTATGGAGCATTTTACTAAGGAAAGAAAAGTTCCCATTAAGGAGAATAGGGCCAGAGGATTGTGGAACAGATATGACTTGTTTATAGCCTTAAGGAATTGTTCTCATCTATCTATCTATTCTATCTATCTATCTATCTATCTATCTATCTATCTATCTATCTATCTACGTATCTATCTATCTATGTATCATACATTTATCTGCATGAGATTATTCTACCTTATGTATGTGTACATATATGTTATCCCAGTTAATTTTACGTGAAACTATTATAAACTATAAGGTAGGCATTATTATATTTATTTTTACATGTACAGAAGTTATTTGAGATTTTATACTTTATCCAGGTTATCCAGCTGGTGTCAACACTGTAATTTTAATCAAGATCTTTGTGACTCCAGGTTTAGTTTTATGGCCTAGTATGTTACATGTAGCTGAACTGAGATAATATTGTGTGAATGTTTGCTTTCTCCAAACTTATGTTAAAACTTAATTGCCATTGTAACCACAGTAAGAGGTGGGACTTTTAAGAGGTCTTGGGTCATAAGGGTTCAGCCCTCATGAATGTACAAATGCTATTATCCAGGAAGTGGGTTTCTTATGGTGGGACTGTGTTCTCTGCCTCTTGCTCATTCTCTTTTGCTCTATTTGCACTTCCACCCTATGACATCTTTAGCTATGTTATGACACAGCTAGAAGGCCTTAGCCAGATCCTGGCACCTTGATATTGTACTTTCTGGATTCCTAAACCATAAAGCAAACAATTTATGTTAATTGTAAATTACTCAGCCAGTAGTATTCCATTATAGCAGCACAAAATTAACTAAAGCATAGGGGTTCAAATTATTTTGAATCAAGTTTGAAATTTGAAATTCAAGTTAAATATCTGAACTGATTATAACATATTCATGTTTCCTGCTTTCTGCTTATACCTAACTTAAAATATAAATAAACTTATTTTATTGCCCCAAATAAAACTTTTTACGTGCATCCCATAGTTTTAGGATACAGATTAAGCTAAACTATATTTTTAAAATGTACCGTATAATTTGTATCCTATCTTTCTACAATCTCATTTTTATTATGCCCCCATTAGTACGTTAAGATCCAGCTACATTCAGATTTTCTCGTCTTCTTGAACTTTTCATGCTCCTTCCCCATTTATAGAAGGTTATATATGCAGTTCTTTTTGCATGAAAGGCTATTGTCTCACCTCTTCACGAAGAGGTGACACTGGTGAATTGAATGGTCAATTCACCCTTAATTGACCACTGAGTCTCAACTCAACCACTGCCTACACAAATATTTTTTTCTAAACTTCTAAGGCCAGGTTGTGTATCCTCTATACATATTTTTTATAGCACACTTTACTTTCCTTTTTACTGAACTTATTACTCTGCACTGTGATTGCTAATTTAGTTTTTGTATCATCTGAGATTCCAAATTAAGAAAAATCCTGTGCCTATCTTGTTCACAATTCATCTTAAGTAATGAATCTTGTATCTGGTTTCAACAGATACTTACTGAATGGTGGAACTGTTCATTTAACACCAAATAATTTATTTTAAATAAGGGCCAACTGAGGCCTAAGTTTCTGAGTGAAATAGATAATAGCAATAAATTCTACTAGAAAAGAATGATCGTCATAGAAAACTTACAATTTCAGTTGTAAGATTCTATAAATCCATAGTTTGAGTTTATTTTGTTACGGAACAATTGATGTTTCAAATAAATGATAATTATTTATGTCTCTGTAAATATTAAACATGCCAGGATATTGAGTTTTATGTGTATAAAACATATTTCAACTGTACAGCATAAGTCTGTAGGGTTTAGAGAGTAGAATATCTTAACTAATTTCACAATAAAATACTGACTCTGTTCCTTTCCTTTTTGTGTTGTGTAATCATGGAAACTTGTTGGTCTGAAGAGACACAACATGTCAATTATGGAAAAAGGATGTACATTTTAACAATTTTACCCAAAATAACATTTAGCTTGGATTATACCTCATTTAATTGAGTGTGGTTCTTGATTCTTGTGTTAGTAATTGACAACACAGAAAGAAGCTGGCTCACTTAGGCCCACTTGTGATCTGATTAAGAAGAGTCAATTCTAAAATGTGCACATTTTCCAAAATATAAAATTATTTCTGTTCTGGGCCAACATATTAAGAAAGCAAATGAATTTATGTCACATTTTCAATAAGCAATAGGAATTTTTCTAATTAACAGGATCACACAAGGAGTAGAAAAAAATTGGTAATGTAGTCTGTCACTAATCAAGTAATTTCAATACAAGAGGCCGAGTCATCGATTCTTGTTCCTCTTTTTGCAGGTCTCCAACACTGATGAACTGTAGTGAACTAAAATTCTAATTTATAGCACCCACTCTATAATTCATAATTTTCAGCTCTATTGGAGGAAATCTACTTGCCCAATTTTAGGTTCTATTTTTACTTTATAAAGTATATTAATGTTGTTGTCATTACTTTGTAATACCTAAATGACATGTCAATCTAGTATACAAATACACTCAGAAGAAAAACATTGTATTTTTTTCTTTGTTAAGAATATTTATTTTAAAATCTTCTAATAAGAAGTAAAATATGGTATTTATTTAGCAAAAGAAATATTATAGCAATAATTTAAAATATTCTTGATTACTGGGAACATTTACTGATTTAAGGTACTAGGGTCACTTTTTAAACCTCTCTAGTACTTAGTGTCATAATCCACAGAATAGAATAAATAATGAGAGTAGCTTCTTAGGATTATAGTGAGAATGGAAGGAGCTATGCAGATAAGTACTTAGTACAATGCTTTACACATAGCAAACTCCCAACACATGCTATTTGTTGTAATTAAGATTAAACATTAAGATTGTGATTGTTAATATTTGCACTTTTTCTTTTTTGATTGAATTTTCCATTTAGCACTTTCATTCTATTTTGTTAATAACAAGGTAATTGCACATATGCATGAATCAATGAGTGAACATCTCTCAATATCTCAGAATCTAATCATGAATTATTGTATTGTCCAAAGGTAAGGATAATTCAAGTGTCCCCTCCTTTGTTTTTTAACTTACATTTATAACCACTTCTCTGTAGTTTAGTCATCGTTTATTTTATTGTAATGGTGCCTTAACTTTATTTTCATCTCTATTCTTTGCTAATTAACTTAATCCATTGCCACATAAGAAACCACTGAGTCCTATGTCACTTTTGGTGTTTTACTTTTAAGAAATATCATAATCATACTTATCTGGAAGGTGATGGGATTCTCCTTTCAGAAATATATCACATAGGTATAGAAACCCAAGGAAAGGAAAGATTAGAGAATAATATATGGAAAAAGTATGAGAAGAATGACACACATACCTAAGAACTTTAAAATATTTTGAAAGACTAGTTCTTAAACCACTAGAACATGAAAATCATCTGATATTTATCTTAAAATCATGATATTTGGTATCTTAATCAGTTCAAACTCTTATAACAAAATACCCCAGACTGGCTTAAACAACAAATATTTATTTCTCATGGATTTGGAGGTTGGGATGTCCAAGATCAAGGTACAGCATATTCTGTGTCTGGTGAGAGACTCCTTCCCAGTTTCCAGATGGCTGTCTTCTTGTGTCTTCACATGATAAGAAGTGGAGACGGGAGGATGGAGGACATCAGTATAGGGAGGGAAGGGACAGTCTTTTGTCTTTTCTTGTGAAAATGCTATTTCCATCATGAGGGCTACACCCTCAAGGGATCTCATCTAAACCTAACTACCTTTAGAAACCCCATCTCCTAATATCATTACATTGAGGGTGGGAAGTCAACATAGGAGTTTTCCTGGGTACATGCACTTTCAGTCCATAATATCTTTTCATTCCTGGGCCACTCCTTCCTTATACTAATAAACCATTATTTTCCAGTGGTGTCTGCAGAATTCTTTAATTATTGACTTTTGCATGCTATTCTTTGTGCTTGGAAGACTCCCCTCCTACAATGACAGCACTAAAGAATGTCCCCAGACTATCAGTTAGAAATATCCTCAATTTTAGACCCAGTAGCATTTGTTCAAAAATGTTGTATGCCATGAAACTACGCATTTACAGCCAACTGTTTTTTGACAATAATGCCAAAAACATATTGGGAAAATAACAGTCTCTTCAATAAATGTGCTGTGAAAACAGGGTATCCATATGCCTAAGAATGAAACTAGACCTCAATCTCTCACCATACATCAAAATCAATTCAAAATGGATTCACAATTTAAATGTAACAGTGAATACGATGAAGCTATTACAGGAGACATAGGGGAAACACTTGAGGACATTGGTCTGGGGAAAGATTTTCTGGCTAAGATCTCAAAAGCATAGGCACCAAAAGCAAATGTATAAAAATGGAATTGCATCAAACTAAAAAGGCTCTGCACAGTAAAGGAAACAACCAACAGAGTGAAGAGATGAGCAACAAAATGGGATGAACTATTTGCAAACTATACATACAACAAAAGAAATAATATCTGGAAAATATAAGGAACTCAATTAAATAGCAAGTAAACCAAATAATCCAATTGAAAAATAGGCAAATAATCTGAGTGAACATTTTTCAAAAAAAGGTATACAAATGGCCAATAGGTATATTTTTAAAATACCCAGCATCGAAAACTGGCTAGCCATGTGCAGAAAGCTGAAACTGGACCCCTTCCTTACATCTTATGCAAATATTAACTCCAGATGGATTAAAGATTTAAACATAAGACCTCACACCATAAAAATCCTAGAGCAAAACATAGGCACTACCATTCAGGACATAGGCATAGGCAAGGACTTTATAAATAAAATACCAAAAGCAATGGCAACAAAAGCCAAAATAGACAAATGGGATCTAGTTATAATTACGAGCTTCTGCACAGCAAAAGAGACAATCATTAGAGTGAACTAGCAACCAACAGAATGAGAAAATATTTTTGCAATCTACCCATCTGACAAAGGGCTAATATCCAGAATCTACAAATAACTAAAAGAAATTTACAAGAAAAAAACAAACAACCCCATCAAAAAGTGGGTAAAGGATGTGAACAGGCACTTTTAAAAGAAGACATTTATGTGGCCAACAAAGATATGAAAAAATGCTCATCATCATTGGTCATTAGAGAAATGCAAATCAAAACCACATTGAGATACCATCTCATACCAGTCAGAATAGTGATCTTTAAAAAATCAGGAGACAACAGATGCTAGCGAGGATGTGGAGAAACAGGAACGCTTTTATACTGTTGGTGGGAGTGTAAATCAGTGTAACCATTGTAGGAGACAGTGTGGTGATTCCTCAAGGACCTAGAAATAGAAATACCATTTGATCCAGCAATCCCATTACTGGGTATATACTCAAAGGATTATAAATCGTTCTATTACAAAGATACATGCACACATATGTTTATTATGGCACTATTTACAATAGCAAAGACTTGAAACGAACCCATATGCCCATCAAGGATAGACTGGATAAAGAAAATGTGGCACATAGTATTCCATGCCATGGGATACTATGCAGCCATAAAAAAGGATGGGTTCATGTCCTTTGCAGGGACATGGACAAATCTGGAAACCATCATTCTCAGCAAGCTGACACAAGAACAGAAAACCAAACACTACATGTTCTCACTCATAAGTGGCTGTTGAACAATGCAAACACATGGACAAAGGGAGGCGAACATCACACACTGGGGTCTGTTGGGGGATGGGGTCTAGGGGAGGGATAGCAGAGGGTGGGGAGATTGGGGAGGGATAACCCTAAGAGAAATACCTAATGTAAGTGATGGGGGATGGAGGCAGCAAACCACCATAGCATGTGTATACCTATGTAACAATCCTGCAAGATCTGCACACGTACCCCAGCACTTAAAGTGTAATTAAAAAAAAATGCCCATCATCACTAATCATCAAAAAAATTCAGAGCAGAACCACATTGAGAAATCACCTTACCCCAGTTAAAATAGTTATTATTAAATAGACAAGAAGTAACAAATACTGATGAGGAAAAGGAGAAAAGGGAACTCTATGCACCGTTGGTGGCAATGAAAATTAATGGAGCCATTATGAAAAACAATACAAAGAATCCTCAAAAGATGAAAAATAGAAATACCATATTTTCCAGCAATCTCACTACTGGATATATATCAAAAAGACAGGAAATAAATGTGCCAAAGAGATATCTGCACTCCCTTGTTTATTGCAACACTATTCACAATAGCCAAGATATGAAATTAAACTAAGTTGTCCATCAACAAACGAATAAAGAACATGAGATATACATACACAATGAAATATTATTCAGCCATCAAAAAGAATTAAATAATGTCATTTGTAGCAACATGGATGAGCCTGGAGTTCATTATGTTAAGTGGAATGAGCCAGGCACAGAAAGATAAATACCCTAAGTTCTCACTCATATTGAGAAATTAAAAAGTTGATCTCATAGAAGTAGAGAGTACAATAGTGATTACCAGAGGCTAGGGAATGGAGGAAAGAAAGGGAATCAGGATTAATCGGTACGAAATTACAGTAAGACAGGAGGTATAAGTTCTAGCCTTCTATAACACAGTTGAATAGCTGGAGTTGTATTATAATAGTTCATTTTCTTTCTACTGGACCATGTTCTCCTTAACGATTTGCATCTTTGTTATCACTGTATCTCAAGACCCTGCTATTCTGCCCAATGTTTGGTAATTGACCCTAAACATTTGTTGATAGAATAAACAGTCTTGCTATGAGGCAGGGACACACACCCCACCAACACTATACATTATAAATTGGGGATTATTGGGCAAACGTTACAAACACAGATATAGAAGACAAGATACTATTCCCTGATCTCTCAGCATGCAGATTTGTGTTTAGTTAAGGAATAAAGAATCTGACATAACAAGAAATGAGTTTATTAGAGTAACATGTCTCCTTAAGATTACATATTTATATACAAAGGGAAAAGTGAACTTGCAGGCAATGTTGTAACACCTAGAACTCTGATTGAGAAAGTAGCCTAGCTACAAAATAAAAGGCTTCTGGCATTAGCCTTTTCAATGAACCAATTCTTATACTGACTTCAGATTAGTAACTCAGTGTTATCTTACCAAACGAGGGGAGGAACTGAATTTCCAAAACCAACCTTTGTTTCCTTCCTTCAGGAACATTCTTCATTTCAAGAATGTATCACTCCCTGCGTGTGAACCACTCTCTGCTTTCTTATGGGTATGCACTCTTGAATTTGTTTAGACTAAGCTGCAGATAAATTATATTTAAATATAAAGTAAGAAAGAAGAGGAAGAGAATTTTAAGTATTAAGTCTGTCAGTGAGAACTTTTCTGGAATATTTTAAAGCATTACATGTAATTAGCTTCGTATGTATGGGTACCAATTTTGTTTTGTTTTTCTTGCAAAAATATTGTGTTGCATACACACACACACACACACACATACACATTTTTCTCTGTTCATTCTTTATAATGGGAAGTTCAAAAGATAAAAGTGGATAATTCCTGTGAGAAGTAGTTTGGCACAAAATATGCATTAGAAGAGAGATGGGCAGAAAAATCCTTTTGAGGTTTGTGAAATTTGTCTCAGATCCTGAAATTGTCATGTGTGAGAATTAACTCTTGCCATTTGTATAAATTATTAGTTATTCAGATGAGTGATAAATGAAGTTAATATGCTTTAATGTCTCTCTCAGAGTTTTGAAAGATATAGAAAGGAGAAATTTGTTTGCAAAGTATAAAACTTATAAAGAAAAATAGAATAATTGAAGGAAGAGAAGTACTAGGACCTAATGTTAGTGTCCTTCCTCATATTCTAGATGTCAATCTGTACATTTATCTCTCTAGGGTTGAAAAAATAGAAATATCTCTAAAATAAGATTCCTAGAATCCATGGCAACTTAAAAATTTTGTTTTAACATTGTTAGGTTGTCTGATGCAATACAAACTCTTTTTTTCATGTCGTCAGTTTGTAGATAGAATGTGTGTGTGTGTGTTTCATCAATCAGCTAGAATTTTTCAGAACCTAAAACTTGATCAATGCGTTAAAATAAATACATAAATTTAAAAAGAAATTTAACAATTTTCAAATTTGCAAAGCTTATTTTTGTATATGTTTATATTCAGTCTTTTATATGTTAGTGTCTTTAATCATATAGAAAATTATTGGTAAAATATTATATAAAGCTTATATAAACTTCTATATCATCACCTCAAAAAAACAGTAAAATGAGATCGATAACAACACCACAAGCCTAGAAAACCCATCTTAATGTTGACCAGGTTTATACCTGGGTTATGTGATTATGGACAATTTTTAATTTTTTTTAATATATCTATGCTGTATTTTTATATCTCCACTTTAAGAATTTTAAAGTCTCTACAATTAGCTTCCATTATTTGGGATTCAGAAAATATCTTTTTAAAAATGCAGCATATGTCATGTATTATTTTTCAACTTGCTAGTTTCCAATGAAGATCGACCTACGGTACATGAGTGAGAAATATGTGGGAGGAGATGCCATGTTTCTACCAATTTGATACTCAACCTCTGAGATTGGATGAGCTTGCTTACTTTTGCTGCCATGGAGACCCACTTAGTCACATTCATACAAAATGTGAATATTGGAAAGCTGCTGTAAGAAGACTCGTCTACATTCCCTTGACAAAATTCAGGACAAACAATGTTTGAAAAAAATGTTTGAGGGCAAAATTGAAATCTAGTGAATGTACTACTAACTACAAGTAACTTCTGCCTTCAAGTGGCAGGTTATCAAAGGCATCACAGGATCACATAATGCTTTGCAAAGAGACCAAAGATAAGGAAAAATGCCGAGCTAAGAACTGAAAAAAGAAGTTTGAGAAACTACTTCAATAGAAGCAATAATGTATACTCATATTTCTATTATAATTTTTATTGTTATGTAATTAATGTTGCTGCCAGTCAGCACCATTCAAAGGTAGAAGTGAATTTCTTCCCTATAGACAATGGGTTCACTTTCTCTGTGTGTACTGAAACATCTGCAGTGTTACTTGGTGGGATGTCCTGGGAGGATAAAGGTAATCAGACAATAATTTAAACATCTCGTGGTTGGGTTTAAGGATGTTCACATACTTATGAATTTCCATGCATTCTTACATCTATTTAAAAAAATCTACTAAGAGTAATTGTCATTTAATAGATGAGAAAAATGGACTTTAGCTAATTATTGGAAGAATTGAAATGCAAACATCAGTTGAAATACTAAAGACATTTATGTTATATTTCACTAGGAGATTTGGTTGTTCATTTCCAAAATTTCGTAGCCTAGATTACTTTTATTAAATGAAATTATTCATATATGCAATATAAAACAGAAAGAGGAGAAGTGTTTTAATAAACTAGGAAGTAGGGAACCATGAATTCTTACTGCTCTTTGATTGTCCCCAAATGCATAGCACCATGGATCACTGGCAGTTGCTACAGAGTGCAGTAAGAAAAATATACCACTTAGTCACTTCGAAGATCATTTCCAAATATCTAATTTTGTAATTTTGCAATTCCTCTTCAGATTTAATTTAGAAAATATTTTTCCTCCACCACAATATACTAGCTAGATTAGTCTGTTTGGTCTTGCTGTAAAGAAATACGCAAGTATAGCTTTTTATAGCAATTCCCTTAACAAACGTTTATTTTGCTCATGGTCTCTCATGTTGTACAAGCACTATAGCAGCAGCTTGCAGGAAGCTTGCAAGCATGGTGGAAGGTGGAGTGAAGTAGGCATGAGGCAGTGAGAGAAAGGGAACAAGAGAGAGCAGAGGAAGGGCCAGGTTCTTTTTAACAACCGCAACACAAGAGAACTAGTAATGCAATATTCCACCCATAACCTTGAGGAAGGCATCAAGCCATTCAAAAGGGATCTGCCCCCTCCTACCCAAACACCTTCCACCAGACCCCATATCCAACATTAGGGATCAAATTTCGGCATAAAATTTGGAGGGAACAGATGTACAAACAATATCATTAGCATTTAATCTCTTAATGGCAGAAGTTTTATGATGATTGCATGAGATGATCTTTTAAAACATTTGATAACTTTGTTGCCATATACTAATAGTAAGCATTGAAAAAAATGGTTGATGTTGTTAATATATTTAAGTCAAGTAAAATGCAGATTAAAATTAAGTAAGATAAAGAGGCCATGTAAGAGTGAACTAAACTAAGAAAACACATTTTGAGAGATATTAACTAATAAATAAATGCATAAACAAATATTCTATGGAATTTCACAAGAGAATGAAAGCAATTCAGACTTAGGTAATAAATGGTACTATAAATAAACAGATTGGAATTGACCCATGGGTATATTAGAGATGTCACAGGTAAAACTGGTGGGAAAAGAGAGAAAGTAGGCTTTTTATTATGAATCTCATATTAAAAATATGTTGATATTACTGTACTTTAATTGAAAATAATTTTAGTCCCCAAATATGAAAATTGTAGAAATCCTCTGAAGATATTACCAATACCTTATAGTCTCAGAAAATATTCCCTTTAACCTCACCACACTGTGATATAAATTTGACATCTAGGCTCTACCTTTTTTTAGGAAATCAGAGAATCCCTTTTAACCCCAACTCCCATATCTGTAAAATGAATAGTGTCCCTCTTATAGGGTTACTACACAGATAAAATAAAATACCATAAGGAAAAATCATGGCACATAGTTGATTGTCAGCAAAACAGACAAGACTATTGGCCCGAAGGCAACTTCCTGCTCCATTCTCATGGTGGAGCTCATATTCAAGGGCCAAGAAAAGATAATTTCCTTTTTCTTCTCTAGCTTATTTTGGCAGAAACCTCACCATGTGAACAAAACAAGAACATGTGTGATGGCTGAAATGTGGCTTCACCATTATCTTCTAATGTAGTGTTAAAAGATTGGCTTATCTGAGGTGTCATTGTCTCATCTTGAGGCAATATTTGCCTGACCAAGATTAGTTTAGTGAAAAAAGTTCATGTACTGATGAGCTGCTAAGTCACATTTATTCTTTAGGATCCAGCACTACGAAAAACTTCCCCTCTCATTACAATTGTTTTCTGTCCTCATATCAGGGGCCTTTCTTATATCAGTGGCTCAATCATTCTGACAGTTTCCAAAACAAGATGGCAACTTTTCAACTTCTTGCTAAACTATAAGAGTCCTAATTGATATTCTTAAATCAGTATGTGGTTTATTGATGTAAAACTCTTTGATAGAGATGGATGATCACTGTTACTTGAAGTGTATTATTGCTTTTATTGATTAAAATCACTGCTATAGACCTGAAGTATTCAGGTGAGACCCATACATCTCAAATTTCAATTAGAAAAGGGATAAGAAATTCATCAACAAAATTAGGTATCTAATTACGTCTCTAAATTAGAATATTTTTCAAATTTAAGTGAGAATGAAGAAAAGCAGAATTTTTCTTTTTCATTGAGAAAAATTATTTAAAGAGAAAAGTAAATTGTCTTTTTCTATTTTAGGAAAAAAAATAGAATAAAAGTGTTTGAGTATTTTCCCCCACATGAGGTTATTACCTTGATACTTTTAGAAAATTTGGAAAATAGCTGGTTTGTATACTTGCCCTCTATTTTAGTCAATAATTTATCTTGAACATTTTTCCCAATAAATATTTTTCTGCTATATTCCTTTGAATGGCTACCTGGTAGTTGTTGTACAGAATACTTAGTTTAACTCATTAAGCATTTATATTGTTACAAAACTTTCACTGCAATGCATAGAAAATACCAATGTAAAGAGCACATTATTACATCTTCATTAGCAGAGGACATCTCTCTTCATAGTCCTGGATTTGTGGTCTAGGATGATAGCATCAATATTAGGTGATTCTCTATGTGGCACGATTTTGAGTCTGGCACTCCTTTTTCCACAATGCTTTCTTTTCCACAATGCCAATTTTCCACAATGCATTTTTGAATATCACTCTACTAATATTTTATCGTTCTTATTAAAACTCAAATTCCTTGTGAAAGTAGTGCCAAGCTCTTATATACTTCCACAAATAATAAGATCTGAGGGGTGATATAGTTGCGGGAAGAGGGCTTGATATAGACTTGATATCAAGTGGCTTGCAGGGATATAGTAGCCAGAGGCATGCTTTCCCTGTTAGAGAATTTTGTTCAGTCACTGGAGGGTAGGCTTATGAAGACCAGCCCAAGTAGAATGAACATTTTGGAACCTATAGAATGGCTTTTCATTTTCCTATGCATGAATGCCACATTCCACTTTGGCTCTGGAATTTTGGTTTGTGATCTCATACTCATTTTCTCATTGTGAGGTTGATATTTTGCTTCTGAACAAACTTAGCAAGAGTTTACAGACAATATTTTTTAAATTTATATGTTTTAATGATTGCCAAGTGGTATTAGAAATAAGTCGGCTCTTTCTTTTCAGAAGAAAAAATAACACAGAAATTTAACAAGATTTATCGTTGCATAAAATAATGAAATCTGCTTTTTTGGATTAGGAAATGCAATAACTCAGCCGAGCCCTGGCACAAGAGATGTTCCCCTGTTGAATCTCCTTCTGTTTCAGGCTGAAAAAGTAAAAGAATTGGAAAAGCATTGACATATTTAATGCATGTAAAACTGTAAAGATAATATATTTTTAATAAGCCTCTGTCTGCCCTGTCACTTTTTACAATGATTGTGCTATATTGCTTTCATTTCAAAGCAGGAATGAAGTGGAGAACTTATTGTGTTCAATTTATTATACATGTGTTTTTTTTTTATTTTGCCAAGCACTCTTTTATAGATATTTAATCCAACAAGCATGAAAATAGTTCAGTGAGATAAAAATAGAAGGAAAATATAATTGGGCCATTGAATCAGATTCTAAAAATCAAATTCGCCTTCAAAATAGTAGTAACTAAGCAGAACTGACCTTTTAGTTCATGAAACTGTCTCCATTAAAAATCTAGATTCACAAACTCTAAATTACCTTTTGATAGGCAAAGCAAATTCCCTGTAAAAAGTTCAAATCCTTATAGTATGCTTACTTTGTCATAGTAAATAATAATTAAAATTCTAAATAATTGAAGTTCTTATTACTTATTTTGAATTTTTCATATACTTTGTTAGATTTGGGTAACCTAAAATGAAGCAAAAAATAATAGGGATATGATGATACAAAAGAATATCAAATACATTTTGAAATTGGGAGTAGAACTCTAACACAATAATATCCAGGCTATAGGGAAATTCACAGTTTTTACACCAAATCATAAATTTAACTCTGATATTTGGAAGGCCAAAGCAAAAATGGAAGCAATGAGTTACATGATTCATAATGTCCAAAGGAAAATCATGAAAGCTTCTCACGGGAACAGATATTTTCTTGGCATTTAAATATGATGTGTTTTTTTTTCCTCTTTTTTGGTCTTTCTATAGAAGACACTAAATGAAGCAATGAACAATATATTTATGACTTTCTGAAGAATTGGAATAAAATGATTTGTGTGAATCCCCTAACATTCAACATAAGCTAGAAGAGAGTTTCATAGTACAAGTCAAGGAGAACCATTTGAGAAACCAACTGGTTTTTGCAGAGAGAATTAGTTCTACGGATTGGTTTGATAACACCCTGATAATGCAAAAAAGCACCCATGTCTTCTAACTATGCAAGTGAGCCTTACCTTGTGGAGAAAAATTGCTAAAACTTGATACAAGCCACTGCCATATTCTTACCAAAACCCAGATCTGGTACCAATCTCTCAAATCTCATTGTTTTTATAACCTATAAATAATTTTGGTTTTGACCCAGGCTTGTTACATACAGATCAGAGGACCTAGGGTAAGTTATGATTTTAGAGAGATAATGCATGTAATATTAATTTTTAAATGATAGAAAATGCTAAAGAAGTAGCATTTATTGGTTCCTCATATATGACTAGTAATAGTTCTTGACATGGAAAAGAAGTGACTAGAGATAGCAGTTAAATGACTGAGAGGGAGCTATGTTGGTGTGGAGATACTCTGTTTTCAAAAGATATAACCAAGGTTGAACCATACATTTTCACTGGATGAAATTATCAAAGTTAGTGACATTTATAGCATATTATCATATCCTTGCTCATACCATTCTTTTCTCATACCGGTGTTATCCACTTAATAATTTGGTGCACTGTCTTAGGTTTGGCCTTTTGCTTTGTGTGTCTCAAATTTCTTAGCACATATTAGGCATTTAATATTATTGAGAGACTGACCAAGTTAACACCTTGATCTGACTCATGTATTTTCTTATTTTTCTAGAAATTTTCCTTGTATTTGGTGGTGCACCATAAGAAATTGCCTTAGTCCTTCCTAGTCACATGAGGATTTTTATGTGAAATTTAGCCATATAGAACACTAAAAAGAAAATTAGTCTTTCTGCCCTCACAGAATGAGTTCATATTTAGCTTCTGTTCTGTAGACAGAAATTCAGTTTTATGAAGCAGTTAAAGGAGAAAGTGCACGGCGTGCTTTTTGCAGCACTTAGATGTTGATATATGACTTTTTTTCTTTTCCCAAGGCTAAGCAGAGAAAGCTACAGTAATATGACTTTTTAAATGTGAGTGAAACTCTCATTTGAAACCTTTCCACTGCGTAACTCCAGTCAATTGGTTTGATGGCTCAAATACACACAGGCTGTACGTTAAAATAGGAAGAGAGGGCTGAAAACTCTTACAATAATGCTAAAATTGAGGCAGAATAGCACATAAGCAGATTTGTATTTTAGAGTTCTCCTTATGCAACCTTCACACCTGTTAGTCCCATTATGCCTCTGTTATAATCAGACCCAAGAGCACTGGTCACCAGAAGAACTAACACCCTTCCTAGTCCATGCTCCTGGAAAGTTTACATCATTAAGCCAACTGGGCTTGCCTGGGATGTACACTGCCCAACACCTATAGCCCCTTTAAAAAATAAAAGCTATTTGTCATATTTTTGGCTCAGTGTTTGCAATAAATATACTTAATTCTTCACTACTTAGAACAGAAAAGCTACCGCTTCCAATAAAAGTCACATAAATACACCAGTCTCTCTCTCTCTCTCTCTCTGTCTCTCTCTCTCTCTCTCTATATATATATATATATATATATAATTTTACTTTCTACGTCAAATTGAAATAAAATTATGTACCTACCATGTTCTATGCACTCTGTTATATGCTGAAAAAGTTATATAACATTTTACAATTGAACACTTCGTTTCTTTGCATTTTACAAATACAAATCATTACATGTCTTTATTGTTAAAATGGGTCGGTTTTCTTCTTTATTGTCATACCAGGTGAGACTTCCAGATAATTATCAAGGGATGATAACTTAGTGTAAAAGTAAACACTTTTATATTCTCACTCTAATAGCTTCTTTTCTCCTTCTTATAGGAAGAGAGGTAGATAATTAATTGATGACAGTCATATATCTCTTTGGACATATATCCACCTGAAGTGAGATCACTGCTTAAAAAGGTAGTGCATGCCCATTATGTTTAACTTAATTCTTTTTGAAGATGTCTTTATTCTTAAAGCAGCCCATAGTAATACTCAAATGGTAAGTAGAAAGGTGTTAAAAAATGTGTTTTCCTTAATGCATAGAGCCTTAAGTATAACTACCAATTTTACACCTGTTTTTTTCTTTACTCTACTGTGGTTCCCATATTTGTTCTAAAATATTTTGTGAACAAGAGTGGGGAAATAAGCAGTTTCCAAGCTCTTTTTCATATTTTTTAGCCAAATGAACAGTGAAGGACGCTAAGAAAAAAAATAAAGAACTGGCCTCCAGAATGGCCACTGTAAATCAAACAGATGTCATGGGATAATAGAATCTTAATCCAATTTCTTTTCCAATAAATGTCCCAAATCCTAGACCCCGGCCCATCCATATTTTAAGAGAGATTAGAGGTATGGAAAGGAGAGTCTTGTGATTAACCTAACAGTAGGTTATGTTGATTTGTAGTCAATGCAATTCTAATAGATAATAACAGGTCATATAAAGAGTGTTTGCTATGTTGAACCATCCTAGAATTCTAGGAATAAAACTCACTTGATCATACTATAAGATTATTTTAGTGTGCCCTTAAATTCCATTAGCTGGTATTCTTTGGAATACTTTTGTATCTATAGTCATCAGAGATACTGGCTTGCAGTTTTCTTTTATACTTGTCTGGTTTAGGTATCAGAGCAATGGTGATTTCATGAAGTGATTTGGAAGCATTCCCTCCTCTTCAGTTTTTTGGAAGTGTTTAAAAAATATTATTTGCATTTCTTTCTTAAATATTGGGGTGAATTCAGTGGTGAAATTATCTGAACTTGGACTTTCTTTTATTTGGAGGTTTTGATTTAATCTCTTTATTGTTGGTCTGTTCAGGCTTTCTTTTTCTTCATGGCTCAGTCTTCATAGGTTGTATGTTACTAGGAATTTCTTCATTTTTTCTAGATTATCTAATATTTTTTGGCATTTGTTTATTCATAATTGTCCTATCTGATCTTTGTATTTCTATGGTTTCAGCTTAGTGTCTCCTCTTTCATTTTTTTTCTTTTATTGAGTCTTCTGTCTTATTTTCTTACTGTATGTAATGGCTTTCCAATTTTATTGATCTCTTCAAAACCTACTTTTAGTTGTGTTTGTGTGTATGTGTGTGTGTGTGTGTGTGTGTTCTTTTTATTCTCTATTTTGGTTACTTCTACTATATTTTTACTAATTTTTTCTATCTGTAAATTTTCAGTTTAGTTTGTCTTATTTTTCTAGTTATTTGAGGTATAAAGTTAGATTTTTGAGATTTTTTTTCCTTTTTAACATAGATATTTTTTATTATTAATTTTCCTCTAAGTACTGCTTTTGCAGCATTCTATTAATTATGGTATGCTGTATTTCAGTTTTGTCTGTCTGAAGGTGTTTTCTAATTTCACTTTTTAAAAAATTTTACTTTAAGTTCTGAGGTACATGCGCAGATACTGCAGAATTGTTACCTAGGTATACACATGACACTGTGTATGTATGCCTCCATCTCCCATCACCTACATTAGGTATTTTTCCTAATGTTATCCCTCCTCAATGTCCCTGCCCCCTGCCATCCCTCCCCTAGTCCCCCACACCTCAACAGACCCCAGTGTGTGATGGTCCCCTCCCTGCATCCATGTGTTCTCACTGTTCAATACCCACTTATGAATGAGAACATGCGGTGTTTGGTTTTCTACTCTTGTGTCAGTTTGTTGAGAATGATGGTTCCAGATTCATCCATGTCCCTGCAATGGACATGAACTCATCCTTTTTTATGGCTGCATAGTATTCCATGGTGTATATGTGCCATATTTTCCTTATCCAGTCTATTATTGATGGGCATTTGGGTTGGTTCCAAATCTTTGCTATTGTAAACAGTGCCACAATAAACATACATGTGCATGTGCCTTTATGATAGAAGAATTTATAATATTTTGGGTATATACCCAGTAATGGGATTTCTGGATCAAATGGAATTTCTATTTCTAGATCCTTGAGGAATCACCGCACTGTCTTCCACAAAGGTTGCACTAATTACACTCCCACTAGCAGTATAAAAGTGTTCCTATTTCTTCCACATCCTCTCCAGCATCTGTTGTCTCCTGATTTTTTAAAGATCGCCATTCTAACTGGTGTGAGATGGTATCTCAATGTGGTTTTGATTTGCATTTATCTAATGACCAGTGATGATGGGCATTTTTAATATGTTTGTTGGCCACATAAATGTCTTCTTTTGAAAAGTGCCTGTTCATATCCTTTGCCCACTTTTTGATGGGGTTGTTTGTTTTCTTCTTGTAAATTTGTTTTAGTTCTTTGTAAATTCTGGATATTAGCCCTTTGTCAGATGGGTAGATTACAAAAAGTTTTTCCCATTCTGTTGGTTGCCAGTTCACTCTAATGATTCTTTCTTTTGCTGTGCAGAAGCTGTGGAGTTTGATTAGGTCCCATTTGTCTATTTTGGCTTTTGTTGCCAATGCTTTTGGTATTTTAGTCATGAAGTCCTTGCCTATGCCTATGTCTTGAATGGTGATGCCTAGGTTTTCTTCTAGGGTTTTTATGGTGTTACGTCTTATGTTTAAGTCTTTAATCCAACTGGAGTTAATTTAAGTGTAAGGTGTCAGGAAGGGGTTCAGTTTCTGCTTTCTGCACATGGCTAGCCAGTTTCCCCAACACCATTTATTAAACAGGTAATTCTCTTTCCCCATTGCTTGTTTTTGTCAGGTTAGTCAAAGATCAGATGGTTGTAGATGTGTGGTATTGCCTCCGAGGCCTCTGTTCTGTTCCATTAATCTATATCTCTGTTTTGGTACCAGTACCATGCTGTTTTGATTACTGTAGCCTTGTAGCATAGTTTGAAGTCAGGTAGTGTGATGCCTCCAGCTTTTTTCTTTTTGCTTATAATTGATTTGGCTATGTGGGCTCTCTTTTGTTTCCATATGAAGTTTAAGGTGGTTTTTTCCAGTTTTGTGAAGAGGGTCAAGGTAGCTTGATGGGGACAGTGTTGAATCTATAAATTACTTTGGGTAGAATGGCCATTTTCACAATATGGATTCTTTCTAACCATGAGCATGGAATGTTTTTCCATCTGTTTATGTCCTTTCTTATTTCCTTGAGCAGTGGTTTGTAGTTCTCCTTGAAGAGGTCCTTTACATCCTTTGTTAGTTGTATTCCTGGGTAGTTTATTCTCTTTGTAGCAACTTTGAATGGCAGTTTATTCTTGATTTGGCTCTTTTAAATCTGTTATTGGTGTATAGGAATGCTTGTGATTTTTGCACATTGATTTTGTATCCTGAGACTTTGATTACATTTTCTTTTCTGTAGCTTACTTTATTACAGGAATCCAGTGTGTAATTCCTATAACATACAAAACTTGTGGTAATCGACTGTTTACATTATCAGTAAGGCTTCTGGTCAAGGGTAGGCCATTTTTAGTTAATTTTTGGGGGAGTTAAAAGTTATAATAAGAATTTTCTAATGCATGGGGAGGTGGGTCAACTGTATTTTGAAAAAGGTGTGAGTACATCTCCTTTACACATATGTCAAATGATCAAATTCTAGCCTGGCATGGTGGCTTACTTCTCTAGTCCCAGTGACTCAGGAAATTGAAACGGGAGAATCTGTTGAGCCCCGGAGTTTGAGAATGTAATGAGCCATGATTGCCGCACTTTAGCACGGGTGATGAGAAAAGGAAACAAAGGGAAGGGGAGGAGAAAGGATGGGATGGGAGAGAAGGGGAGGGGATGGGGAGAAAAAGGAAGGGAGAGAAGGAGAGGGAAAGGAGAGAAGGAGAGGAAAGGGAAGGGAGGGGAGACAGGAGGAGGGAAAGGAACTGGATGGGAAGGGAGGGGAGGGAAGGGAAGAGGAAGGGAGAGGAGAGGATGGAAGAGAAGAGAGAGAAAGGGAGAGAAGAAGGGAGAAAGGAAAGAAGGAAGGGAGGGAGGGATGAAGGGAGGGAAAGAGTGAAAGAGCAAGGAAGAAAGGAAGGAAAAAATGGATCACATTATAGGCACACCTGTTAATTTTACTTTATGTAAAGCATACTGTAAAAAAAAAACAACTTATTATTCTCTGTTAATTTTATTTACTCCTAAAAAGTGAAGGGAGAGAGGGAGAGGAAAGGGAAAGGGAGGGAGAGGAGGGAGGAAAGTGGGGGGAGGGGAGGGAAGGGAAGGGAAGGGGAGGTGAGGGGAGGGAAGGGAAGGGAGAGAGGCAGAGGGAGGGAGGAAGGGAAAGAGAGAAATAGGAAGGAAGGAAGGAAGGAAGGAAAAATATCAAATTATAGGCATACCTGTTAATTTTACTTTATGTAAAGCATACCATAAAAAAACCATATTACCCTTTGTTAATTTCATTTACTCCTAGAAAGTCTTCCAAGTACTGCTATAATACTTTGTCTTGGTAACTATCAAAACTTCTCCTTGAGGATATAATTAGGAGAAGAAAGAAACAAAGCTTAAGCGTCCCCTAAAGATAAACGTGTTTGACTAAAACATGAAACAAGATAAAATTATGAATAAAGGAATTCAGATTAAAATAATATAAAATGCATAAAAGAATATAAAGCTTGATGTTAAATTACTGACCTTAACCTACTACAAGTCATAAGCAATTGCTAAAGATAGGCTGTGAATTTTAAATAAGGTATATTTTCTTGTTTTTCTTCATAATAAGGACATTGATGGAAAGCTAATAAAAATTTTTGGTGATTCAGAGCCAAAGGACATTTAATATGTCAGCCTTTTATGTTATTTACCTTACTTGGGTAACGTCCATTCACTTATTTAAACTTAAATATGTAGAATTTTTTTTAACTCCTCTCTTCTTTGCTTCTCATAACCAATCCATAGCCAGTTTTCCTTTTGCTACCTCCAAAGCATACCCTCTTCATTCCTATGACTATGCCTCCTCTTCAACCTCTCATCCTTCTTGCCTTGGCAGAGGCCATAAATCTGGCTTGCACTTATGAATTTAAGACTCAGTATTAGCAAATATAGTTTCTAGCAACAGGTTAATTGATAAAATTAGTAATAACCTGATCGTGTCAAGGTTAAGAGTGGGGGCTTTGGAGCTTGACTTTCTGAATTTTAACTCCTCTATTTACTAACCTTATGAACTACAGCAAATTAAGTAAACTCACTGTTGTTTCATTTGCTCATCTCAAAATGAGATAATATTCACGCCTAACTCATAGAGTTTGCAATAATATTTAATAAGTAAGTTCAATTAAAGTACTTAGAAGACTATCTGGTACAAAGTAAGAAGACCATAAGCATTAGCTCTCATTATTATCTATTGTCAGACATAACAAACTGTAATCCTGTAATAACTACTTAAGGCATTTTACAAAATCTTCCATAATCTAGAGACTTCCTTATCTCTCTAGTTTTAGCTCTGCCACCCTCTACCAATTACAATGTACTTCAGCAAATAAATACATTACAGCTCTCTATGTATGACATATTGTTTTAAGGCATCCCTTTGCTTATATTCTATCTCTTCCACTACTATCTTTTATAAGCACATTTTCATATGTCTGTGTTTTTGGTAGATTAACTTGAGGGTAGATACATATGTGGCTCTTCTTATGTATCATAATTATTTACATATATTACACACGCATGAATGGCTTAATTGAATAAATGATTTTTAAAATTCTAGATTACAAAAAATGATGAACCAAGCAACCAAAACAACTATTTAGTAGTTAAATACAGGGTATTAAATGATTTCTAAAATTACATAAAACCATTACTAGAAAAAATATTAATCTAGGAAACATCTGAATTTTGCACAAATTTAGTTTGTAAACAAGATAAATAGCTAGTGTATCATTTGGAGTATCAGGAAAATGAGAATTATATTTCCCAACTGTATGCTAAAAGTGGCTTTCTAAAATGAAGAATGTGTTTGTTCTCTGATCTTATAATCAGGTAACCAAGGAGTTCTAGTTACATAGCACAGTGATGAAGAGTACAAGTTGTACAGCTGCATAGCAGGGGTTTGAACCCCGGATACAGTGTTCAGTAGATGTATGACCTTAGACAAATGACCTAAAGACTCTGTGCCACAATTTCTTCATCTGGAAAACTGAGATGATACTACTTACTTCTTATAGAAGTTATAATGATTAAATGAATTAAAATTCCTAAAGCACTTAGAAGATTATTTGGCATGCATGAAGCATGTATACAAATGTTTAAATAACACAATATTTTGGAATCTCAATCACTGGGATCTTATATTACTTTAAATGTTTACTTACAAAATAACACGTTGGCTCTTTTGCATTTTTATTGTAGTAAAATATACATAACATAAAATTACCATTTTAAGTGTCCAATTCAGTGTCATCAAGTACTTTCACAATATTCTGCAATTATTACCACTATGTATTTCTAGAAATTTTTTTTTTATTTTGTAAATGGAGTTTTGCTCCAGGCTGGAGTGCAATGGCACAAACTCAGCTTACTGCAACCTCCAAGTCCTGGATTCAAGTGATTCTCCTACCTCAGCACTCCCAGTAGCTGGGAATATAGGTGCCTGTCACCAAGCCCAGCTGTTTTTCATTTTCTTTTTTCTTTTTATTAGAGACAGGTTTTCACCACGTAAGTCAGGCTGGTCTTGAACTCTTGACCTCAGGTGATCCTCCTGCCATGGCTTCCCAAAGTGCTGGTATCAGAGGCATGAGCCACCATGCCCAGCCAATTTCTAGAATTGGTATCATCCCAAATAGATGCCCTTTCATTTTTTATTCCCATGTCCCATGTAAATTCTATTATAATTTTATCTCTATATGGTTGCCTAAGCTAGGTTCCTCACCTAAATGGATGCATACAATATTTGCTCTTTTGTGTTTGGCTTATTTCACCTACCATAATGTTTTGAAGTTTCATTCATGTTGTAGAATGTATCAGAATTTTGTTTTGGGGCTAAATAATATTTTATTTTGTGATATATATATATCACATTTTGCTTGCCCAATCATCTCTTGATGAACATTTGGCAACCTTTGGCTATTGTGGTATGAATATGGGTGTACAAGCATCTGTTTGAGTCTGGATTTCAGTTCTTTTGAATATAGAATGCAATAAACCCCTTCTATTTTAACCTTCTATTGTAATGTTCAGTCCATCATGACTGAATCTACCTCAGACAGGTTAGAGAAGACATACACAATATTTTGCAAGTAAGGTCTGTTCTTTTCCTGTTTGTGTGAGGAAACTAGGGTCCAAAAACAAGACTACTGCCCCACCAGGTGTATTATGGCCACAAACATGAGAAAAATGTAAAATTTCCCACCAGGGGGGAAAAAATACACTTTTTGTTTTTTTCTCTGATTTTATTCAAATTGGCGAATCTCAAGTTTCTTGGAGTATATTATTAAGTTTTAATTATTAACAAAATAAGTATGATTTAATCATGTCTAATGCCTCAGACTTTACCTCTTTTTGTGTAAAAATCTTGGGGATCCTTTTGCCACTTTCATTGGAATTAAATGAGAAAGAATACAGCAAGCAGCTTTGATTTTTCTCCAAATTTTATTGCTTGCCTAATGGGACTCATTTAGGAAACATTAATATGAAGTTATAAGCTAAGTCAACTTGTCCCATTAACAAATTAATCAAGTACTAAAAATGCCTTATAAAATAATCCTGCAATAATAAATAATGTGGTGAAACAATTTTTCCTAAAAAGCTGCCAGTCCTTTCACATTCAAGTCACTAAGAATTTAAGAGCAAAAACTGATAATAAAAATTAACATTTCTGCTCCATATGCACAAATAAGAACCTGCCAGATGTGAAATCTTATGACTTGATGAAATTGAGCTACCTCTCTCCCTTAAAATCAATCCAGATTTTGATCTGTATGTTCTTTTCTGCTGCTTTAAACATTTTTTGGTTAAGAATTTCATAACCCATTCCCAGGTGTCTTCTACTTCCTGCATTGCATTTGAGTCCCAGATTAGATTTCATATTTATGAAAGACATTGAGTTGAAAGAGGTCAATCAGAATTCCTTATTGTGGAAGAATTATGAGCTAGAGTCAACGTTAAGTTATCCACCTCTGACATTTTGGGAGATTGCTCTTATATCACACCTGAGAAAACGGGCTGTAAACTGCATTTTACCAAGCTTCTCACATTACCTCATAAGAACCATCAGATTAAGATTCAATAAAGAAGGCCTCTAAAAGATGACATTAAGTTTGTCTGTGATAAATGTGTTCGTGGGTAGCTTTAGTTGTTTCCTATTGGAAAAGTCAATGAAATTCAGTTTTTATCTAACTGTTGGATTTTATCTATCTCTAGGGAGCTTCATGTAATACAGTCTGATCAATTGAATTCACCATTAAGTAGACCAAGTATTGCTTAGGAACCTAGGAATTCTCAGTCAAGTCTGTGTATAAGTGTCATGATCAGTTGACAAGTCTGAATAGAACCTGTTCCTCATCATCTTTCCCTGGTAACAAGACTTCTATATGGACCCTTCTGCTCTGTGAAAAGGGAACCTTTACAAATGGCATTTAGAAAATATCGAGTATTATTTTATTGTCCATTTTGAATGGGAAATTCAATAGGTGTATACATATATATGTAATATATACAAGTTATATATATATAATTTTTGGTGTTTTTTAACAGATTCTGCATTGAAGTAACATTCATGAAATGTCGTGTTTCTTTAATAATGTTTTAACTCAATTGTGAGAAAGAAACAATAGTTGTATTACAAAATGAGTAAAGAAATGCAATATTTCATGAATGTTAAAAGAGTGAATGAATGAGTATTCAAAAATGAGACTCCTCCATGCCCATACACCCAGGGAATGCTGTAAGAATGAACTACAATATAAACTGCATTGGAAAGAGAGGTTAAAGTTTAGTCAGATCTTAAGATGAGGGAAAAGCTTGCAGGTTAAGGAATGACACAGTATCAGGGTAAAATGTGCATGGTGTTTTTCATAAATCAGTGAAATGAGCAGTTCCTCTGGAGCAGATATTTGACAGATGAAAGAAATAAATATAATATTGAAGGTAGGTAGAAACTGATCTTTTACACAGAGTTTTTCCTATAGAAGAATCCAAGTCACTTTTCATTTAAAACCATGATTAAATTAACACAATTGTAGGAGTTAACATGAGCTAGAATTATCACTTTAGAAGAAAAGGGACCCAAATATTTTGAATCAACTTAGGTAAAAAAATCCATCTAAATCAGTAGGGGGGTGTGTGTGTGTGTGTGTGTGTGTGTGTCCTTATAGTTTTACTGTCCCATTATAACTTTTAAATATTTTTGGGACTAGGTTATTCTTAACACCTAACTTAGCAAAGTTAAAAAGATAGCATGAAATTATTTTCTTTAGATGAAATATTAAGGTTTTCTTTTCTTGAAGGTTAGTTTTCAAATCGCCTGGGGTTTATACTAAATTGAAAGTGAACTTACAGAATAAAGTTCATGCTCAGGTTCTTGCTTCAAGAAAAGAGCATCATCCAGTAATAAGTAATAAGCTCACATAACAAATAAGTATCCAGTGTTATTAATTTTATAGTTTGGAGTAATGCATGGAAATACATCCGAACTTCACTCAAAGTTGTATGAACTAATTTCTGCTTTTCCAGTGTAAAAGTCTGCTTTCAAGCCAAGCTTTCTTCAGCTTTCAAGGAACTGCAAAACTACTTGGACTCTAAGGTGTTTATTATAGTTAGATAATGGAATGCAGTTGGTGCCCAAACCCAGACTGCTGGCACAGCATCCATAATCTTCATGCATGTTTTTTAAGAAGGTAGTGCCTCAAGAAGGAGTTGCTCACCTGGAATGAAATCCACACCATGTTCAGGTGTCACTAGATTCTGCTGAAGGTCTCCATGGATGGAGTAAGAGTGAAGAACAGTCTGAGTAATTAGACACCAGAAAAATAAATAAAAGGAATTCAAATTTGATAGAAAGAAGTAAAACTATCTCTCTCTTTTACAGATAACATAATCTTAGTATATAGAAAATCCTACGGATCCACCAGAAATTTATTTGAACTTATAAATGAATTCAGCAAAGATGCAGAATACAAGATTAATATACAAAGGTCAATTATTTTTCCATACATTTACAGTGAAAAACTAGAAAATAGAATTAACAAAACAATTATATTTACCATATTATTAAGAACAATAAAATACTTAAGAATAAATGTAACACAAAAGTGCAAAAAATTATATGCTGAAAGCTACAAATCTTTGTTGAAATAAATTAAAAAGAACTAAACAAATAGGAAACAGTTCATGATTATGGATAAGAATACTTAATATTGTTAAGATGACAATAGAATACAAATTAATCTATAGAGTCAATGCAATCTCTAGCAGAATTCTGTCTGACATTTTTTTTAGAAATGGTCAAAGTGATTCTAAAATGTCTATGTAATCACAAGTAACTCAGAATATATTCAGTAATCTTAAAAGGAAAAAAAAACTGGATTTATACTTCCCAATTTCAAAGCTCACTACAAAGGGAAGGTAATTGAAATAGTATAGAGTAACACTAGAATAAACACACAGATCAATAAGTATTGGAGAGTCTATAAGTAAATCTATATGTCCATTACCAATAGATTTTCAGTAAAGGTGCAAAGACCATTCAGGGAAGAAATAATCATATTTTCAACAAATGGTACTAAGGCAAATAGAAATCCACAAAATAAAGTTTGCACAAGTCTCACAACCTATGAAAATACATAAAAATAATCTAAATAGACGGCTAAAAACATAAAATGCTTACAAGACAAGTAAGAAAAAATCTTAACCACCTTGGAACTGGTAATGAATTCTTAAATACAAGGCCAAAAGTAGGAGCAACAAATAAAAATATCTAAATATATATATGGGTCACATAATAATGCTATATGTGTGTGTGTGTGTGTGTGTGTGTGTGTATACACACATATGTAGTTATACAGAGCTCTGCAGAGTTCCGTTCTGTCACCCAGGCTTGAATGCATTGGCAAGATCTCAGCTCACTGCAACCTCTGCCTCCCAGGTTCAAGCAATTCTCCTGTCTCAGCCTCCTGAGTAGCTGGGATTACAGGCGCCTACCACCACGCCTGGCTATAAATAAAATTTTAATAGTGTTGTTCAAAGTGCATTATCAGAAGATAAAAATACACCTCAGGAGATAGGAGAAAATATCTGCGAATCATATATCATTCGTTTAATAAGGGCTTTATATCCAGAAAATAAAAAGAACTCTTACAAATCAATAATACAAAGAAAATAATTCAATTAAAAAACTGACAATGAATTTGAATAGACATTTCTCAAAGAAAATAATTTAACTGGCTAATTAGTACATAAATAAATGTTCATCATCGTTATTCATCCAGGAAATACTAATCAAAAGTATTAAGAAATACCACTTTATACCCACTAGAATGGCGAAAGTAAAAAATGAAACAGAACAAAATACCACTACCACCACCAACAACAAATAGAAAATAGTAAACATTGATGAGTGTATAGAAAAATTGAAACCTTCAAATACTACTGGCGGGAATATCAAACAGTGTGACCAGTTTGAAAAGCAGTCTGGCACCTCATTAAATTATTAGACATAGCATTTTCATGAACCAGGAGTCCCACTCCTAGTTATGTAAACAAGAGAAATGAAAACCTATGTTCACATAAATTTTGCATAAATTTATAATATTCATAATATTCAAAAGGAGGAAATATTCCAAACGTCCATCAAGTGATGAATGAATAAACAAAGTGTGATATATCCATCCAATGGAATATTATCCATCGATAAAAAGGAAGGAGTACTGATACGTCTCACCACATGGATGAACCTTGAAGCAATATGTTTAGTGAAAAAGCTGTTCAAAAAAAGGTCACGTTTTGTAAGATTCCATTTATATTAAATGTCCAAATAGGGGAAGCTATGGAGACAGAAAGTAGATTAGTGGTTTCCTAGGGCTGTGTTGGGGAGCGACTACAGGGATGGTAGCTAAAGGGTAGAGGGTTTGTTTCTGAGAAAAAGAAATGTTCTAAAATTGTGGTGAAGATTGCACTTATATGTAAATGTACTAAAAACTATTGAATTGTACAATGGTTGAATTTTATGGTATGTATGTGTGACATGTGGATTTGTTTTTAATAAAGATTGAGGATAATATAACTTTTAGTTTTGCTGATCTTTCTGAGGTTTCCTCTTTCACAATAAAGTCCAGTTCTTAACCCATACCTTGTAAGGTTGTGGAATCCATTTTGACCACTTGCAAATGGTTTTTTGTTGTTGTTGTTTAAATGATGAAATTATATTTATGGACTTATAACCTACATTATTAGTGGTCTTTCAAAATAGTGAAAAAAAAGACATACAATTATATCATTTTCTGCCTAAACCATTTATTTCTTACAGAGAGATACATTACTTGATTGAAAGCAAATGCACAAAGACAAAATCACAAATGGAAAGAGAGGAACCTTTTGCAGAAAAGAGAATCAATACATATGTGAAAGATTTGTTAAAAGATGGACGAGACTTGGCACATCACTCAAAGCAGAGAAATGGCAGCCTTTATATACCTGTGGGGTATATCCTTCATGGTGATGGTGTCTGCCTCCCTGCAAAACCCCCACAAGGCTCTGGGCTTTAGGAAGCCTGGAAAGATGGATGGAATATGGAATGAAGAAATGTCCAAGAATGTAAATATTAATAATCCTATATGTAACAGTAAACCTTATCATGCCCTTTATGTAACTCCATCCACAAAACCCAACATCCAGATGTTAAACCCTACACAAATACAAGTTTATTCTTTAAAAATGTACAAAAGATGAAGCAAACAGGGAAGCTAGGAGTTGTTAGCATCCAAGAGCTGTGTCTTCCATCTTGCATGGCTGAGGGTTAGCTTACTGATTGGCTCTCTAAAGATCCATTCTAAACTGGAAATTATTAATTGACAAGAACATAGAACTCTTACTCCGAATTTCAATTTTCCAAGTCTTGAAAGTGAACAGAAATTTAGGAATTATCAGGCATTTGGTAAAGCATGCAGTATGAGAGATAGAAGGGGAGAGAAACAAATCGAAAATTTTGTCTGGAAGAGACACAGGTATGGCAAGAAGAGAAATTAATGGCAAAATAACATGAAACTATGCTTATCCTAAGTCTTATATATTAGTATAAAAAGTCTTTACTTTTTAAATATTTATTATTTTAGTTATTTGATATATAAAGTACACTCTTTGCCTCTTTTAAACCACACACACACACACACACACACACACATGCCCATAAACACGTATTTTGTTACTGCAATCATCTTAGCTCAAGGCCAGATGGGAATACATCAACCCAGCTAGCTTGGAATATGTGACTGTGTGTTCCTTCCTTTTTCACTGAAAATAACACACTAATTATCTTACCAAAGACTACTGAATTACTTAGGGTCATTGGAGCACATTCAGCATTTGAACATTTAATTCACACTGCATATTTTACATGCTAACAGAGAATCTGATACTGTTTAAATGTTTTACACATAGCTGATTCTCTCAATAATACGATGACATATATTCTACCCCCCATTCAGATAGGGAAACCAAAGCAAAGTAAGGACAAGTGATGTGACCTTAAGCAGAGCCAGATTTTAATCCCTGATATACTGGTGTCAGAGAGCTTGGTCTCTAGCTGCTTTAATAACCTGTCTCTAATGTAGAACCCAACACATGTTAAGGAGTTGACTCAAGATCTTTAGATAATCTGCATTGCTATCTTTTACCAGAATGCCTAAATAACGAAGTATCAGAAGTATATTCAATTTCTAGGTTATGAATACATATTCTTGCTCCTAAGTGCATCTGTGAAATGGTTCAGATGTGTGTGCCTGCCCAAATCTCATATTGAATTGTAATATTTGATGTCGGAGGTGGAGCCTGGTGGGAGGTTATTGGATCATGTGGGCAGTTTCTAATGACTTAGCACTATCTTCCTGTTGATGTCTCATGATAGAGTTCTCACAAGATCTGGTTGTTTAAAAGTGTGTGGCCCCTTCCCCCCCCCCACCTACTTCCTCCTGCTCCGGCCATGTAAGACATGCCTCTCTCTTTTTCAGCCATGATTGAAAGTTTCCTGAGTCCTCCTCAGAAGCAACCATGCTTTCCATAGAGCCTGTGGAACCAGAACCAATAAACCCTTTTTTTCCCTTTTTTTTTTAAAAATTACCCAGTCTCAGGTATTTCTTTATAGCAATGTGAGAATGGACCTTCTAGGCATGTTACATGTTAGTGTTTATTTTTTTCTAAATAATTTGTTATAGAGGACATTTAATGACCTATGTAGTTTTGCTCTGTAAGGCAATAGAGCAGAGTATTGTGGTAACAGACTCCAGAGTATATTAGCTTAGTTCATATCCTATAATCATTTAGTGCAAACTGTTACAAGATGGGGGAAATCACCTAAATTTCTTTGAAAATCAGTTAAGTCAAGTGAAGAAATATCATTCAAATTTTAGGCCATTCATGGACTTTGTTGGTAATTAAATTATGTAATTAATATAGAGTCATGGGAAAAAATGTCTAGCGCATGATAAGCCTTCATTAAATACTAACTATATGTCTTTTTATTGTTATAATTCCAAGAAATATACTTTTAAGTAATTTTTGTAAAAGCTATGTAAACAATTTGGATTTCAAGGATTGAGTGCTGGGGATGAGCCAGTTTGAATATCTGTTAGGCAATGTGAATATATCTAATAGCAAAGACACCCATAGCAGATTTGCCTGGCTGACATCACAGTCATGACTCCTATGTACCGTTTTATTCCACATGGCTAGGGGAGATCAGTTGTTCTTCTCTTCCCTGGCTGTTGGATATCACGACTAGATTCCCTGGCCCACATGATTCACTGTGAGTTATGCTTTCTTGTTACAGTGTACAATTCACCAGGAAACATTCACTTAATATCAACCCCAATTGAGAAAGAGCATGGGAAGACTGCCTTATGCTCTATTTTTTTAATTAAAATTTTTATTTTGGTTTACACGAAGTTAAAAGAAATAATACAAAGAGAAACTTTGTACCCTTTGCTGAGTTTCTCCTCTTCCAAAGCTATCGTACAGTACTACAACCTGGATATCAACATTAATATAATTTAGATACTGAATAGTTCCTCATCAAAAAATCCCTAGTGTTAGCCTTTCATAGCTGTACCTATTACCCGCCCTGTCATTGATCCAAAGCAATAATAATCTGTTCACCACTTATATATTCATCTTAATAAATGAATTATGCATACATGAAATCATGTAGCACTTGACCTTTCAGGATTGCTTTTTTTTAAACTCAGGATAATCATAAAAGTTATTAAGTATATTCTTTATTCCTTTTGTTGTGGAGCAATGGTATGGATGTACCACAGTTTGTTTAACCATTCATCCTCTGAAAGACACCTGAGCTGTTTCCAAGTTTGGCTATTATAAAACAAATTGTATGAATATTCACATAGAAGTGTTTGTGTACAAACAATGTTTTCCTTTGAAGGATATACCAAAGAGTAAAACTGATGGGCCATATGGTAGCTGCATGTTTGGTAATTGAAGCAGTTGACAAGTTGATTTTCAGAGTGTCTGTATGATTTTATATATCCATCAACAATAAAAGAGATCCTATTGCTCCAGATTTCTGCCAACATTTGGCATTGTCAGTTTTGTTTTGTTTTGTTTTGTTTTGTTTTGTTTTAGTGTAGCCATCTTATTAGGTGGGTAGTGTTATCTTATTATCTCATTGTTTTAAATTGTAATTTCCTAATGATACATGATGCTAGGTGTCTTTTCATATGCCTAT
Source organism: Cacajao melanocephalus (assembly GCA_963573385.1). Taxonomy (NCBI): domain Eukaryota; kingdom Metazoa; phylum Chordata; class Mammalia; order Primates; family Pitheciidae; genus Cacajao; species Cacajao melanocephalus. The sequence goes on from CAUYLG010025723.1 coordinate 56,606, forward strand.
TTGCCAGTGGTATATTTTTAGTGTGATATGTACTCAGATCTTTTGCTTACTTAAAAAAAATAGTTGTGGCTGGGTGCAGTGGCTCATGCCTGTAACCCTAGTACTTTGGGAAGCCAAGGACGGCAGATCACGAGGTCAGAAATGTGAGACCAACCTGACCAACATGGTGAAACCCCCTCTCTACTAAAAATACAAATACTAGCCAGGCATGGTGGTGCACACCTGTAATCCCAGCTACTCAGGAGGCTGAGGCAGGAGAATCACTTGAACCTGGCAGACGGAGGTTGCAGTGAGCCGAGATTACACCACAGCACTCCAGCCTGGGTGACAGAGCAAGGCTCTGTCTCAAAAAAAAAAAAAAAAAAAAAATTAGTTGTTAATTTTCTTATCATGAAGATTTAAGAGTTATTTGTGTATTTTTGGTAATAGTGCTTTATTAGGTAAATGTTATAAAATATTTGCTTAAGTCTGTGGTTTTATTTTCATTCTCTTAACAGTCACTTTCACAAAGCTATTTTAATTATAGTAAATCCAACTTATTGATTTTTTTAGACTGTGCTTTCAGCATTGCCTTAAAACTCATCACCAAAATCAAAAATAAGATTTTCATTTATGTTATACTATAGATATTTTAAAGTTTTGAATTTCAATTTAGGTCTGGGATTCATTGTGTGTTAATTGTGAGAGATGTAAGGTTTATGTCTGGTTTCTTTTTTTTTTTTTTTTTTCAATGTTGATGCCGGTTGTTTCAGCATCATTTGTAGAAAAGTTTACTCTTTCTACCTTAAATTGCTTTGGCTCCTTTGTCAAATATCAATTGATTATCATTATGCAACTATAGTTGATTATTTCTGGGCTCTCCACTTTGCTTCGTTGATTACTTGTCTTTTATTTTGCCTTGATAATTTTAGCTTCTTAGTAAGTCTGGAAGTTGAATAATGACTCTTTTCTTCTTCTTTCTCTCCTTCTCCTCAATTTTTTTTTGTTTTGTTTTTCAGTATTATGTTGGTTATTCTGTGTCTTTTGCCTTTTCACATAAACCTTAGAAACACTTTGTCCATATATACAAAATAAATTGTAATATATTTATTTGAGATTACAATAAATCTACAGAAAAAATCAGAAAGACTGACTTCTTGGCAGTATTGATTCTGCCTATCAATGTACATGAAATCTTTCCATTTATTTAGAGATAATCAATATTTGTAGTTTTCCTTAAATAAATTTTAGATGTATTTTGTTTGATTTAAGCATTTATCTTTTTTTCTTTGCCCTATAGTTTTCAGTGAAATTAACAACTAATCTAAGTCCACTTTCAAATAATGCTATAATAATACACGGGTAGTGCACTGACCTTATAAAAAGATATTCCTAATTCCTTCCTTCCTCCATTATAACACTCATCTTATTAATTTCATTTATCCATGAAGTATACTCACCCAACACAGTCTTGCTATTACTACTATGAAAAAAAAATGTTATCGATTAGATCAGTTAAGAATAAGGATGGAAAAAAATAGTACATGTTACCTCATTTTCTTCTTCTCTAACTCTTCCATAGACCCAGAAATCCATGTCTCTTGTATGAACTATTTTCCTTTTCTCTGAAGAATTACATATAACATTTTTTAAAAACAGGAAACTTCTCTCAGTTTTTGTCTAAATTTTTTATTTCTCCTTTACATTTTACGGATAGTTTTACTGGATATAAAATTCTGGGTTACTGTTTTGTTTTTTATTGTTTTGTTTCTACACTTTAAATATTTTACTCTACTCTTGCTTACATGATTTCTGAAGATGAGTTTAATATAATATTTATCTGTTTTCCTCTATAGGTAGTGACCCTAGCTTATTTCAACTTTTTTTCTTTGTTTTTGATTTTCTTCTGTTTGAGTATGTTGTACTTGGGTTATGGATTTTTAAATATTTTTCTCAGTTGCTGCTCTCTGAACTTCCTAGACCTATGGTTTTTTGTCTGTTTTCAATATTAGAAAACTACCTTTTATTATCACTTAAAATTATTTGTGTCTTTCCTCTTTTTTCTCTTTTATGTAGTCCCATTATGTATATGTTATACCATTGTAATTTTTTCAAAGATTCTTGGATATTATATAATTTTTTATTAACATTACATTGTTTTACCTTTGCATTTTAGTCTGTAAATTTTCTATTGGCGTATCTTCATGTTCATTGGTTCTCTTTTTGGTGGCATCCAGTATACTGGTAAGTCCCTCAAAAGCATTCCTCATTCCTATGAAAATGTTTCTGATTTTTAGCATTTCTTTTTTATTCTTTCTTAGAGTTTCTATCTTCTGCTTATAGTACCTTTCTGTTCTTCTGTGTTGTCTACTTTCAAAAGTGGAGCTCTCTAGCATATTAATCATAATTCTTTTAAATTCTCGGTCTGATGTTTCCCAAATCTCTGTCATATCTGAATCTGGTTGTGATGCTTGCTTTACATATTTATATCATTGCCTTTTAGCATGTCTTATAACATTTTCTCAAAAATCAGACATGACATATCAAGTAATAGGATGAGGCAAATAGAGCTTTCATATGAAGTTTTATTTAAACTGGAGAGAAGCTGGCTGCACTTAATGTTTGTTATAGCTGTAGGTGTCAGAGGCATAAACTTCCTTTTGTTCATGTTGTTCTTTTTGGGTTTCCCTAGGAACTTCTACTTAAATAGCATATGTCTTTTGCAAATTTCTCAGTTTGACCCAACTATTACGATACTAGATCAGTGTGGCTATGGTGATTAGATATTGGAGAGGGAAAGCATTATATAATATTTTGATTAAATATATATTCTTTTAATAAGCCAAAGTCTATAGCTGTGACCTCCAGAATAATATCTTAACCTTTTTTGTCCCCTTATGGGTTTTGATAAGACTTAGGGTTGGAGTGGTTGACTAACTTTCCTTCCCCTGGTTTAAACAAGGCTTTGTTAAAGTAGTTTCCCTTAATATCTAGCTTTTATTATGTAGAAAAGAATGCTCTTGCCAATTTTTAAAATAGTTGCTTTTCCTCTGTGTTTCAGAATGGTTACTTTCATTTATTTCTGCTCAAATTCAAATCACTAGAGATTATTCTCTTATCTTCATGAGAAAGTACTGTAATTCTTGGAAGTAAAACCCATAAAACAGTCAGGATCCCTCTAAAATCAGGATGCCAGTGGTTTTTAAGCTATTCCACATGCAGCCTTCAACAATTTATTAAGAGCCATTAAAGTGTTTCTACCTTTTACTGACTCCAGCAGCTTTTGCTGAAGGTTAAGCTGTGATTCTCTGTATTCCCCTATCTTTCTATTTTTCTGGAATGTTGGGGGAGATGGTTTTTTTATATGAACTCAAATCTCTGATGGAGCTAAGAAAATTCATTTATTTTCAGTTTCCTTAGCTTTTGTTATTCTTGTGAGAGTAGGAGTGATGACTTCCAAGTTCTTTACTTATTGAAGCCAAACCTCGAACATTGTCACCATACACACACACACACACACACACACACACACACACACACACACACACTCAGTGTGTGCATATATATACAAATTATATAATATATTATCCATATATAACATTACATTATATATGTGTGTGTATATATATATATATATATATATATATATATATATATATACTTTTTAATCATTTATTGTAAATGTGTCTTAATATCTCCCTGGACTTTCAGTTTTCTTTTATATAATGGCTAATGGTGTTGAACATCTTTTTCTGTGCTTACATGCTATGTGTATATCTTCAGGGAAATGTATATTCTTGTCATTTGCTCAATTTCTGATTGGATTGCTGTTTCCTGTTTTTATACAATTGAGTTTTGGGAAATTTTGTATATTATAGATACTATATCTTGTAGAAAATGTAGTATGAAAATACACTTCCCAGTCATTGTTGTTAATCTTTTTCAAACAGGCTTTTCAGAATAAAATTTTTTATATATTGAGGTTGAATTTTTCTATTTTTTAATGGATTTTGCTTTTAGTGACAAGTATTATCTAATCATAGATCTCAAAGGTTTTCTCATATTTTAAAAATAAAAGTATTATAGTTTTATGTTTTACATAATTTATTTTTACTTAATTTTTATGCAGTATAAGGCTTAGGTTGAGGTTGATGTTTATGCCTACAGAATTCCAATTACTATAGCACCCTTAGCTAAACAGTTTCTATTTCCTTTCCTGAATTTCTTTTGTTCTTTTCTGAAAAATTACATCAGCATATGTGTGTAGAACTTCCTGTGTTCTTTGGCCCTCTATTCTGCTCTGCTGATCTATATGTCTACCCTTCCCCCAACACCATACCATCTTAATTTTTGTTGCCATAAAATGAGTTTTTATCCTGAATAAACTATTCTTTCAACTTTATTTTTCTTTGTTAATATTGTTTTAACAATTCTATGGCCTTGTCCTTACCATACAAAATTTGGAATATCTTCATCTATATATACAAAAAAACCTTATTGAGGTTTTGATAGAAATTATCTTTAACCTACTGATCAATATGGGTGGTCTCAAAGATTTTCTCATATTTTTAATAAACATGTAAGTGCATAACTTATTTTGACTTAATTTTTATATGGCATATGGTTTAGGTTGATGTTTTTACTATTTTGAGTTTTCCAATCTATGAACAAGTCATACATCTCTGTCATAATCAATACCTTCCTTGATTTATTTTATTCATATATGTAATTTTCAACACATAGATGCTGCGCATGGTTTTATAAGCACATCTAAACACTTTATTTACTTTTAACCAACTATAAATTATACTGTGCTTTTATTTTGGTTTCTGAATATTCACTGTTAGTATCTAGAAATGCAATTGATTCTAGTATGTTGATCATGTAACCTGTAATTTGCTAACATCATTTGTTTGATTTAGAAGACTTATTTTTTTTCTTTGATTCTATATATTCCTAGGGACTTTCTAGACAGACAGTCATGCTATCTTCCATAAAAGTAGTTGTATTATTTCCTTTCCCATCTGCATAGCTTCTTTTTTCACCCCTTACTGAACTGGGTAGAACTTCCAGTATTACTTCAATCACATTGCTGAGAGTAGATATTCTTGTCTTGTTTCTGATTTAGAAGGAAAGCATTTGGCTTTTCACTCTCATTTATACTGGCTATAGGTTTTGCTTACTTGTTTCTTGTTTCTATAAGTGGTCTTTATCAATTTGAAGACTTTCCCTTCTGTTGGTAAGAGCTTTTATCGTGAATAGGTATGAGATTTTAATAAAAAATATAGATCTTCCATCTTCAATTGATATGAGCACATGATGTTTCCTCTTTAACTTGTTTATATGGTGGGTTACATTGACTTTTAAATATTGAAACAGTTTTGCATACCTGGAATAAATATCACTTGGTCATGTAGTATAATGCTTTATACACACAGTTGGATTGAAATTGCTAATATGTTGTTGAAATTTTTTGCATCTAATGTTATAAAATATATGTGTCTATTCTGTTCTTTTTTCATGGTTTGTCTGGTTTTAGTAAAAGAGTAATACTGACATCATACAGAAAAGTTGAGGCTTCCCCTCCTTTTCTATTTTTTGGAAGAAATTTTTTTAAATGAGAACTATAGGTTAGAGCCTGATAGATCTCACTGGCCTAAAGTTAAAGTGTTGCAAGACTGTATTTCTTTCTGGAGGGTCTAGGAAATTATATGTTTCTATGCCCTTTTAAATTTCTACAGGCCAACCACATTCTTTGGCTCATTCATTCTTCCCTTATCGTTAAAGCCAGCAACTTCTGGTTATGTTTTATTTTTTTTTTCAGGTTTTCACCTGTCTGGTTGCCTTCCTCTGCCCTTTAAGAAATTTCCTAATTACTTTGAGCTCATTTGTATACTGTGGAATACACTTCAAGCTGGCGTTGTTTCTATTACACAATTCTCAAGAAATATGTGGGTCTGCGTTTATGTCACTCAGATTCACTTTATTTGATAAGAATCTTCTTCATGGAAATTTCCTCAATTTTTTGACCTCTGCCTATATAGCTGGCAGTATCCATGAGTCACATATTTAATTTATTTGAAGAGACTTTTGAATGACTGCATACACTGGTATTTTCACCTTTTCGAGGTATTAGCAAAGAGTTCTCTAGCCTTATCTGAGGCTTTTTCTTAAAGCATGCTTTCTGATAGTGAATCTCGTAATTTTAATGCTTTCTGCATTGGATAGGGTGAAAACTTTGCAGATCACGAATTTCTGGTTTTATTTTGCTTAACAATTTGTATCACAATTTATCTTTTCTCTTACTATAAACATCAAGAAGTAACTAGACTACAAGGCTTTGCTGGAAAAATCTTAGCTAAATATTCAAACTCACTCTTTTTACAAATCCAGTTTTACACATTTTGGCTAAACTTTCTGCCATTATATCACAAAGTTATATTTTCTTCAATTTCCAATAACATTTTCTTTATTTTCTTCTGAGCTTTCACCAGCAATGCCATTAACATACCTCTTTCTACCAATAGTCTGTTCATAACAATTTCAGTATTCTCTAAGGGAATATGCTTTTGAGGTTTTGTTTCCTGAAACATTATTCTTCTCTAATTTTTTTTTTGTAGTCCTCACAACAGAGCCTTTAACATCTATATTTCTACTAAACATCAGAAATGTCAGATCAGTCTAGGCTTTTTCTATCATGCTGCTGAACATTTTTCTAGCTTGTTTCTGCTGCCAAATCCCAAAGCCACTACCACATTTTTATGTATTTCTAACAGCAGCATTCTACTTCAATTAGATACTACATATTTGATTCTTATTGCTGCTGTTAACAAATTACCATAAATGTAGGAACTAAAAGCAAAACAGTTATATTAGGTCAGAGTTCTGTAAGTCAGAAATTTGACTCTGGTTTCACAAGGCTAAAATTGAGGTGTTGCAAGGCTGTTGCTTTAAGGGGCTCTGGGAAAATACGTTTTGTTGCTCTTTTCAGTTTTTTGAGGCCACCCACATTTCTCAGCTCTTGCCTTTCTTCTTCCATTTTCAACAGCAACTTCAGGCTGTATTTCTCATGCTGCCATCTGTCTGGTTCTCTCTCTCTTTCTTTCTCTCTTATTCCCCTCTTCAACTTTTAATGACCATTTGATTTCATTGGAACGACCTGCACAATCCTAGATCATCTCTCAAGCTTAATGTCAGATTAGTAACTAAAGATTAGAAATCTCACTTCCATCTTTCAAACTTCTTTGCCATGTAGACTAGCATATTCACAGGTTCCAGGGATTAGGATGTTGACTTCTTTGGAGTGTTATAAATATGACTACACAAATAATAAAGACAATAATAAACATATGTAAATAGCTTCTCATGATAGTTCTGCTTCCCACAGAAGCTGTCTTGGGGACACTTAAGGACAAATTGGGCTGAAAATATGAAGATCAAAGTTGAAAATGGTTTTCTGTGTCCCTCTCTAAGAACATACATATCTGCAGAGGATGAGTTCTGGTTAACTAATCTGGAAATTTTATTTATTTATTATTCATTTATTTTTAAGCAAGCTTTAAACTTTGACATATGTTAACTCAAGAACTCCAGAAGTCATAAGCCATAGGTTTTAGCTTCAGTGTTTCTCTCTTTTGGCAGTAAGTCTGCATCAGCTGGTTTTATTTTGTTTTAAACAATCTCACACTCTTTTTATCTTTTTAAATTGAGAGGAGCTTGATTTAAGCTATTTTTTCTATCTAGTCTTAAAGTCATTTATCTATCTAGTTTTATGTAAATCTTAAATTTACGTGATGTAATTAAAATAAAATTTGGCACACCAAACAAAGCATATTTGATGGTTGAAGTAAAGCTTTAGGCCACGCTACAACCTCTACCTTAAAAACACTTGAAAGTGTCTTAAGTCTCTGATACAACCGCATGGGAAGCAGCATTCTTGTAATCTGGTGTGACTTTTATAATGAGAATTTTATTCATGTTTTATAATTTCAGTAGCTATAGAGATGAGAAATAAATACATAATATTATCTTCAAGATTTTCTAAAATTTCAATTTTCTTTTCAAGTTACCAATGTTGGAAAAATAAGTTTTATCAAAGTACTTTCTACCCAGTTCTCATTTCCCATCCATGCTGTCTTTTCTTAGGGCATCTCTCCGTAGATCAGAGATAAAGCACAAGGCAAAAAGTTATATAAATCGCCCAGCTTACATTCTTTCTTCAAGTTTTCATTACCTGAAAATGATTACATTTTATTATAGAGACTATTGCAAGGATTTTTTAACTCACTGAGATTTTTTTTAACATATAAATAACTTGCCATTCAAATAAAAGAATAGAAACCACGCATTACAGTAATAAATGAGAAACCTCCAGCTAGTCAATGAAAATATAACCTTTTCTGAAATAAAAGGAAAATGATAAACTATAGAATGCTATCATACTGAATTCTATTATATTACAGATTATTAGAACAAGGATCAATAAAAAGAGTCAAAGAGTCTTGTTATAGTCATCAGAATTGTATGTTTTGATTTATTTTCATTTTGACACTTTTCCCATAAAATTAGGAAAACTTATCACAAAAATACACCCACAGAAATATTCATTAGTGAGATCATTGTCTGTTTAATGTGGCTTTCTATACAGCATCTTCATCTCTTTGCCACTCCAAACTAATTTATGATTTATGAGGTCAGATTTTCACTCTAGCCAGTCTAACCCAGATTAACTACTGGTGGGCTCTTAATTAAATTTCTCATAAAATGTGTTAAAACTTATCCTCTTTTATTTCAGAAAATGCCCTCATCTAATCCTATCAACTGCCCTTTCCATGTGGGGTACTAATAGTTTTATAGGGAGAGTGAAGCTCATGGGTTTTGAGCAACTTAATGCTAATTCTAAGTGCAATTTACCAGCCTATGACTATAGCACTGATCTTGTGTAAGATAAAAATGACAGTGGTGCCTTGCGGGGTTAGTGAGAGATTAAATAGGTCATATATGGGCATGTTTAAGTTGCCTGCCATAAAACCTAGATTAGAGCAATATTCGAAAAATGTTAGTTTTTTTCTTCTTTCTACTTCTAACATCTGACTCAAGATTTAGCTGCTCCCAGTTGTAATGACTGGTTGACTATATTTCTCTTTTATCACTGTCTTATATAACAAGGTTTCAAAGCCTATGTATTTATTGGTCACTGGGTTATACATATTTTCTAGTTATTGCTTTTGGTGTTTCTTGATATGCACTGTTGTGCAATTTTTATAATTCAAATATCCTTATACAGTAGTCCCTCTTTGTCCATAGTTTCACTTCATGGTTTCAGTTACCCACAGTCCACTGGGGTCTGAAAATATAAAATGGAAAATTCCAGAAATAAGATATTCATAAGTTTTAAACTGTTAGCTATTCTAAGTAGTGTGACAAAATCCTCCACAGCCTCACATCCTTCCACTCAGGACACAAATCATTCCTTTGTTTGGCATATCCAGGCTGTATGGGTTACTCATGTGTTAATAGCTTAGTAACCCTCTCACTTACCATATTTGTCTTAGTATTGCAATGCTTGTGTTCAAGTAACCCTTATTTTTACTGAATAAGGGCCCCAAAATACTAGGGTAGTAAAGCTGGCAATTCGGATATGCCATAAATAAGCTGTAAAGTGCTTCCTTTAAGTGAAAAGGTAAAAGTTTGGATAAATTTTGCTTTTTTTTCTGTTAAAGAGACATTTATTTATTTATTTATTTATTTATTTTGTGGTTTTGCTCAGGTGTTTTCTCTCTTTTTTAAAATTATACTTTAAGTTCTGGGGTACATGTGCAGAACATGCGGGTTTGTTACATAGGTATACATGTGCCATGGTGGTTTGCTGCATCCATCACCCCATCATCCTCATTAGGTATTTCTCCTAATGCTATTCCTCCCCTAGCCCCCTACCCCCCTGACAAAATTTTTAAAAAACCTTTTATTTCAGTATTTTGTTATATATCCTATGTTATTATGAGATGTTGATCTGTCACTGTGCCTAATTTATAAATTAAACTCTTTAATAAATTTAATGTATGAATAGGAATAAATATAGTATATACAGAGATTGGTACTCTCTGTGGTTTTAGGCATCCACTGGGGTCTCAGAACCTGTCCTCCATGCATAGAGGGACACTGTGTTACTTCCATTGCCCCAAGACAGAAAAGTGCTACATTAGATGGTTATGGGTTATAAAGAGAGTTAACAAGATTAGAAAGCAACACATTCGGCCTCCATTATATTCTTTAAAAAGTTAACCAAGTAAAAAATAAACAAATAAGATATGCGTGGCCCTTCTTACTGAGTAGAATAAAAATTAGTAGTATACCTCACCACTTACTTCCGATAGGTTGTTGGCACAAATTTATGACATAAATGAGCTGAGAGCAAATAGGCAACTTCCTTAGGGTCAGCAGTGAAAACACTCCTTCCTTCATTGCAGTTATTTGTTTTGTCTAACATTCCAGTACATAAGATTTTGCTTCTTACTTTTAGAGACTTCCCAAATAAATATAACCATAGTCATGATTTACACTTAAAAGTAAACATAGGCTATTCAGGAAATCCCCTTTTCAGCACTGCCTTTTTTTTTTAAGATAGATATTATTTTCTGAGTTATAAAAATGAGAGAACTGAGACTCAGAATAGTGAAATAAAATTGCAAAGTCAAAGGCAAGAAAATGTGAGCGCTAGGCTTTCCATCCAAATCTATTTAGTTCCAAAACCCATGTCCTTCTCTCCAATGAATGCAGATTCTTCTCTATGCATCCACCTTTTTCTCTTGGCTTTAGCCGCTTGTTTATGTCACTCTGCTTAAAATGACCCTCTGCCTAGATTGTTACTCTCTGCCGGATATCTCAAATTTATGTAAATTTCTAGATTATTCCTCTCTAGGCTTGCCTTGTGCTTTTGTGCCAGTGTTTCAGCTGATAAAGCAAGATCTCATGGGAAAAAACAAAAAAAAATTCTAGGAGAGCCATGGCAATGGGCGGTTCTAACAGCTCAGATATATAGCCCCGTTGCTAGGGAATTGCTGTTTGATTGCCAGTCACACATTGCAACAGAGTTTAGTTAAACCAAGCTCTGACATGATTGTAACAAAAACTAAATGAAACATCTGCCAAAACAGAAATTGTGTCAAATTCCTAAACAGGGAAGAAGGTCTGCAATGGGTGCCACATCTGAACAGTAGCAAAACTAGTTTCAGGAAAGTTTACAAAATTCTCAATGGATTTTTTGGTGTCGTTGGATAATATTTTTTCTATTTATTTTAACTCGTGTTGGAAATTATTTTTCAAATACACAAGAAAGAAGTAAGTTAGAGTATCAAAATATAGGATAAGATTAAATTCAATTTATTCATTGATTATTTAGTGTCATTCAAGAAGAAATGGAACCCAACTGTTTGTTATCTGACCACACAGTCTGCATTAGTTAAGTTGTGTCTAGGTGGCATGATACTTCCAGAAGAAAAAAACTGAAGTTCACATATGTCCACATAGGCTGCTGACTTACTGGATTTTTCCAATTTTCTCTTAAAGTCGCTGATTATATAGACAGATCCCATGACAGCAATAGCCAAGCGGGTCTTAGTTGGCATTACTGAGTATTTCTTTTGTGAATAGAGTGCATTTTATACAACAGAATGGTAATAACACGTAATAGGAAATCCATAAGAAGTTGTGATTGTGATGAACATTACCCTTACAATAACATTACTAATATGGTTGTATGATAGCCTTCAAATTTTTAGGTGCAATACGCGGACACAGCAACACCTATAAGGAAAAGAGGGCCTGTCTGTTTTTATGTCTCTATGTTTAGGAGCAAAGACAACTTCCTCAGTAACTTTGATGTTGTGTCATATTGGACCGGTTAGCCATCTGAAGCTAAGCACTAATAAAGGGAATAGGATTATTGGGTTGTGTTAGATTAATGATCCAAGAAGCAATGATGTGGGGAATCAGCCAGTGTAACCATCACAGGCATATGAAACTGCAGATCTCCTGTGTCTTGGGAATCAGCACTGGGAGGCTTAAGAAGTAGCAGCAGAGGACACTAGCTGAAAGCAGCAGGCATCTTTGACAAAACCAAGCATGACAACAAATGCTCTGAGCAAGAACTTTTCTTCTTCTAGGTTGATTTCCTAAGCAATTAATTAAGAAGGAATTAGATCAGTAGGGAATTCGCCTTTAAAAAATATATTTGTTTAGCATAATCTCATCTCTAACTTTGAGCAAGGTAATTAATTATCTATGCCTCAGTTTCCCTGTCTGAGAATGAGAGCTTTAATTGTTCTAACTATACCATAGTCATTTACACAAATTTATGAGTTACATGAGCCATTATTCTGAATTCAGTGAGTTTTTATCAAAGTCTTCTTATGTACCTGAATTTAAAAATGAAGAAATGCTGATTATTTTATATGTTTTTGCATTATTATTTTTATTATATTAACATTATTTTTTATTGAATGTCATAATCAGTTCAATTTTATACACCAAAATGAATATATAGACAAAAATTATTTTTTGTGCTCTTCAATTTGTATCTGGGTATTTCTGAAAATTAAAAAATAATAATAATTTGGATTCCAAATAATATACCCCACCTTCAAGCAAAAAATGAGAGTGAAAAGGAGGGAAGAAAAACAAAAAAAAGAAATTGAAGAAATCAAGCAAGACACTGCATTAAAGTAAGCTTTAGTTTCTTCCTTTCTTATTTAACTTTACATAATTTCCTTTTGTACACAAGCCTGCTTTCTCAACTGCAAATTTCAAGGATCAGAAGCCAATGTTTACAACTCCTTTTTATGGACTCAAGAAGTTACAAAGAGCATATTAAGTACTGAACTTCTAGGCAATTCATCACTGCTATTATTGTGGAGGTATTTTTGTTATTAGAAGAGTTTAATAACTCATAAAATTCTTGTGTAGTTATATTCATTTGGATTATAGATATGTATACTCTTCATCAAGACTAATGCTTGAAAGCTCTGGTCTTCTCACTGAACAATTATTTACCCACAGGAATAGTGAACACATTTCACTTTCTAACACAACCTTATCTGAATAGCTTTAGAATATAAACATAATACGCCAAGAGGAAGTTTACTATTCCATTATATATTGCCATCACATAACAAAATATACACTTGGAAAGAAATGAGAGAAACTGACTATAAAGAATTAGATGTTGCTTTTTTTCAGTAGATACTATTGACACCCTTTTGGGGGTATTACTGAGTAGTACCATGAGAAGTAATTCAGCATTTATCTTTTTAGAAGGCGGGTAGATATTGTTAATTCTCACCCCACTGAAAACCTCCTGACCAGTCTCCAAACCTATAGCTTCTCATTACCAGGAAGAGTTTTGTCAATATATACATCATCATGTGAATAGCTTGCAGTGAGCTAAATACATAAGTCCATCTCCTTTCAAATATTAATCACTAAGAGATGTTGCTAATTTATTTCATGAAATATCTCAGATTTGTTCTCTTCGTCTTCTCATTGTCATTGAAGTACAGTCTCTTAGCATTCTCTCTACATCCAATATCCCTCCTCCCTAATTCATTCTGGTTTTCAGCAGATTAATCTTCGATTATTTATCATCACTATAGTCTTCTTCAGAGTCATCATTTACATTAAGCATCCACTCTCTGCTTATTGTTATATGGGTGTTTTACATATGAGAATCCACCACACTAGCCAGAAATGACAGGCGTTATTACCCTATTTACCATACTATTAATTAAAGGGTCAGAGAAGGAGACCAACTTCCCAACATCACACAATTAAAAGGTGGCCGAGTCAAGATGAAAACCTAAATCAATGTGAACCCCAAGTCTCAATCTTAGCCATGACACCAAGAATAGCACATGAAAATAAAAAAAAGAGGAGCTTGTTTATTTTAGGGAAGCTCTCATGCTTGAACATAGCCATGATATTTGCCTACGTTCCAAAATAGATTCAGATGTTCTTTTATGACAGTTTCCAAAGGGGAGTAATTTTTATTTATAACTTTATATTAGTCACAAAGAATAAAGTGAAAAGAAGCAAACAGATGCCTTAGATTGGTCAGTATACTTTACACGTATAAAAGTAACATACTAGCATGTGTGCTTTGTGATTGTTCATTCTGTCTTTTCTTCCGACACATGGTACGAGCATAATATATGCAAGTTCATTAAAATAAAAATAAGTATTGGTGAATTCCCTAACCAGGATGATGAATGTTACTTTAGTATGACTTATAGGTTTCAACTTCCGATGGCTCCTTTCATAGTCCATATTGATCAGTACTTCATATTGATCAGATATAAGAAAAGCAGTCTATGTTGGAATTATGATGTTCTCAGTTATCATTCCCAAAATTAACGTTATTTAGAGCATAAGCAAGAAAAGGTGTTCTATATACGAAAGGTTTGGTGGTCAAACATGCTTTGCAAAAATTATCCCTGTCTTGAAGATACAGAATGAATAATGGTGTACCATAGGCTTTTTAAGATAATTACTTAATTTTTTAAAACTATAGCTTCTAAAATATATTTGACCAAAATTCTGTAGTTGCTGTTGATACTGTTTTTTATTTTATTTTATTTTATTTTATTTTATTTTATTTTATTTTTAATATTGACCAGACTACTCTCAAACTCCTGACCTCAAGTGACCTGCCCACCTCGGCCTCCCAAAGTGCTGGGATTACAGGCATGAGCCACCATGCCTGGCCAATATGTTTTTTTTTTTTCTCATGTGTCTTTAACATCTCATGATTTTTATTTTAGAAAGTGTAATTCTATGCATTTCTTTAATTATAAATGTCTTTCTCAAATGTGCGCTGTCTGTAGTGTGTACATGTATGCGTGTGTATGTAAATGTGTGTGTGTGAACAGGATGTGTTTAGTCCTCTTAAGAAAAGAAAAAAATAATATGTTTTAGTGTGAAATTTCTTCCCCATTTTTTAAAACTATCTTTGCCATATTCTCCTTGTAGCATTTTTTATGCATCCAAAATGTTCTGGCACTAAACTCTTTCTTTCTAACAAATCGGTTACTTCTGTTTAATGTCACTGCTCCAACTAAAATTTTAAACTGCTGTTCACTGCAGTTCATAAGACGTCCATATCTGCTGGAGTTTGAGACCCTCCATCAGCTTACCCTACCTTATCTATAATCTTATTTCCCATTGGTCTCCAATGAATGTACTCTATATTATATGGATATGAGTGATTAAGTAGCACCACCACCAAGAACTATTTTTAAAATGAAAAGATAGTAGTCTTAAATGGAGGAGTTATGATATCCATGTTTCTACTCAATAAAGGTTATCACTTCAGATTTCAAAGTAACACTTAGCACCAACAGTAGTGAAATATTGTCTATACACCCAGAGCTGCAGAGAATACATAAGGTAAAATAGGACAGAGATAAACTCCCATGAAAGCAAACAGGGAACATTGTGTCAAGTTTACATGTAAAGGTGACCCTACTCCTCCCGACTTCCCCCAGAACTCTTTGAACTAACTCTACCTAACATGTTTAACACTGAGTAGAGTCTGAGACTAAAAATTCCACTTATTTTTTTATTTACTAGAAGAAATTTTGTTGGACAAATAAAACCAAAAAGTTTATAAAAAATTTAAAAAGGAAACTAGAACATAAATCTGTTGAGGAATGATCTCAAAAATTTTTCCTGGCTAGGTGTTTTTACTATTTTATTTATTCATCATAAGTTTAAATTCAGATTAAGCCATTTTTCCTATTACCTACTGTATATACACAGTAGTCCTCCCTTATTTGCAGTTTCACTTCCCATGATTTAAGTTACCCACAGTCAACCATGGTCTGAAAATGTTAAATGAAAGATTTTAGATAAATCACAGTTTTAACTTGGCCACCATTCTAGGTAGCATAATGAAATATTATGCTATCCTACTCCATATCACCCAGTATGTGATCCTCCATTTGTCCAGTATATCCATGCTGTATACAGCAGTGCCCATATGTCACTTAGAACCCATCTCAATGATCATATCCACCGTCATAGTGTCACACTTGTGGCCACATCATCCTTATTTACTTTATAATGGTCCCAAAGTGCAAGAGTACTGTTTGTAATTTGTAAATTAAACTTTATCATAGGCATTATATTGTTAAAATATTATCTATGATAAAGGTATTTTTAAGATATTGTTAAAAAAATACACAGTACATGTATAAGCAATGGTCTTCAATTTTCAATGGGGTTATGACCTTATAAACCTATCCGAAGTCTAAAATGTATCAAAAATGCTTCTAATGCTCAACATCACTAATCATTAGAGAAATGCCAACCAAAACCACAATGAGATGCTGTTCAATACTAGTCAGAATGCCTTTCATTAAAAAGTCAAACGATAACAGATGCTGATGAGGTTGCGAAGAAAAGGGAACGCTTATACATTGCTGGTGGGAATGTAAATTAGTTCAGCCATTGTGGAAAGCAGTGTGGAAGTTCCTCAAAGAACTTAAAATAGAATTGCTGTTAACTCAGCAGTGCCATTATGGAGTATATACCCCCCAGATTTTAAATTATTCTAACATATAGACACTTGCACACATATATTTATCATAGCACTTTTCATAATAGGAAATATACAAATCAACCTAAATGCCCATCAACGGTAGACTGGATGAAGAAAGTGTGGTACATACACAGCATGGAATACTACACAACAATAAAAAATAACATGATCATGTCCTTTATAGTGGCGTGGATGGAACTGAAGGTCATTATCCTAAACAAACTAATGAAGGAAGAGAAAACCAAATACCACACGTTTTCACTTGTACGTGAAAGCTAAACAATGAGAACACATGAACATAAAGAAAGAAACAACAGACACCAGGTCCACCTGAGGGTGGTGGATGGGAGGAGGGGGAGGATAAAAAGAACTACCTATGGAGTACTGTGCTTATTACCCGAGTGATGAAATAATCGGTTCACAAAATCCCTGTGACATGCGGTTTACCTATATAACAAACCTCCGCATGTACCCCTGAACCTAAAATAAAAGAGTTAAAAATTTTTAAAAATACATTTAATACTCTAATAAACCCATTGGAAAGTTGTAAAATTATAAGTTAAACCATCATAACTTCAAATACTTCTAGATTTACAATGGGATTGCATCTCAAAAAACCCATCCTACAGTTGAAAAATTATAAGTTGAATCGTCATTAGATGGGGACTGTCTTTATAGGGTTTGGTACTGTTTGTGGTTGCAGGCATCCACTGGGGACTTGGGACATATGCCCTGAAGATAAGGGGAATTACCATATTTGTGTTTGTGTACTCATTCTAACATTTTACTTGAAATGTATAAAAATGTCCTAATTTATATACATTTACACACACACACAAACAGTATGGTGTAGTCATTTTTAATACAAAGCTTTATCACTTGTATTAGTCAGGGTTCTCCAGAGAAAGAGAGAGAGAGAGAGAGAGAGAGAGAGAAAGAGAGAGAGGGAGGGAGAGAGGGAACTGAACCAGCATGCTTGAGACCCAAGAAGAGTCAATGTTTCAGTCCAAGTCTTAAGACTGAAAAGTCTGTAGCCCAGCTCAAGACAATCATGCAGGAGGAGTTCCTTCTTCACGTAGCCTTTTGTTCTATTCATGTAGTCCATTGATTGGATGAGCCTACCTATACTGAGAGCAGTGTACTTTATTCAGTCTGTGCAATCTCACACAGAAGCACTGTGAGGCACACCCAGAATGTATGGTCATGAATTGGGGCACCCTGTAGCCCAGTCAAGTTGGCACACAAAGTGGACCAGAACATCACCTTTGTAAAATGTAGAGTAAAATAACTCTTTGTTATAAACAGGTTACTGGGTGCAACACTCTTGAATAGGGAAGGTAGGATTCTGAGGGCAATGTTAGGTAAGCAGCATCCTTGGAGAATGTCACTGATACCACTGGGTGGTACCTGGAATACTGTAAAGGTGAGTACAAGAAGAGAAAGGAGAGGCGAGAATTCCATCCTCCTCCACTTAACATCCCTGATTCTTAGAACAGGGACTGAGCACAGTGCTTCCCTTGGCATATGATTCCTAAATAAATGAATGTTTCAACCATTAAGTGAATAAATAAATGATGGTAAAATTAAATGAATAAATGTATAAAGAAGTTATGACTATCAAATTGGCTAAACACCTTTAATTTCTTCACTATTCTACCTTCTTGTGTTTTTTGTTGAGCTTTATGGATGAACTTAAATTACCCTAACAAGATAATTGAATATTTATTCTTTTTAAATATTTCCATTATAACTTCAGTGAGATTAATTATATACCTGTATTCGATGCCATATTACTAATTTTCATATTGAGAAATTTATTAGGGTCATACTAGTGCAAGTAAATTATTCACTAGCTGATGTGAATTTCAAGTTAAAACATTAGTTATTATGCATGTTAAAATTATGAATAATATTCACAGGTAGCCTTACTTCTTTAAAGGGTTATTCTTAGTTTGCTTCTTTCAAGTCTTGGTTTGATAAAATGGTAATGAGGCATTTGACAGGCAAAATGAATGTTTGCCACGATGTAATACTTAAAGCAATTACCCAAAATTAGTCACTGTTCCATTTTCTCCTCAAAGGTCCATGAAGGCTTTCCTAGCTGTCTGCTTCTTGTCATTCCTTGCGTTCCACGAAAGTTGGTTTATTTAAAAATATCTGTATCACTAATTCTATAGCTCATATGTATAGCTCTGTATTACTGATAAATCAGTGTCTTTTCATATTTTAAAGAAATTAATCATCTTGTAAAAATACATATTTTAGATGCTATAATATAACATAATTAGTAATTATAATAGCATAATTACTAATTATGTCATATAATAGCCCCTACAAGGCACTCATCTCTTTTCTGGATTCAAGGAGTACTATGGTAAAATGGAATTCTAACACTGATGGCATCAGCTATCAGGCCAGCATCTTATAGCTCCTTAATTTATCTAGTTGTAGATAATGTAAGATAAGATTCTTAATGGATAGAAAACAATTGTACTATTACATCTTAATATATTTATAAGTTCCTTAGAGGAAAATGTTCCCATGAGGAAATACTAAATCACATCCCCGAGTAGAAGCTTTTCCTTAAAATAGATTCTTACGCTATTGCATCCAAAGGTGCAGCTTGTCACATGCTGCTAATCTGAGTATCTAAGGGGGAAAATGTTAATACTTGTGAGTGTGTATGTGCATGGCCAGGAGGCAAGGAGGCTACATATAATCCTGCTCACCATGTAGTATGGAAACTGAGCATCTCAAAACTTTGATGAGGTGGGATGACTTGCTGCCATAGTATCACTGGGGTAAGGGAAATGGAATTGTGTACAGCAAATTCTGCATTTAGATAGAGTGGGAACATCTTTCTGACTCCGCAATATCTAAGTGGCATATGTCTGGGATTTTGCCATGGATCATCTTCCACTTATGTCAGGCTCAGTGGGTGGAAGCTTGGGGTTGATAGTGCTGGAAGTTTGGAGACTTAGTTGGGCAA
The DNA here is from genome assembly GCA_963573385.1 of Cacajao melanocephalus. Taxonomy (NCBI): domain Eukaryota; kingdom Metazoa; phylum Chordata; class Mammalia; order Primates; family Pitheciidae; genus Cacajao; species Cacajao melanocephalus. Next base: position 76,165 of record CAUYLG010025723.1, read on the forward strand.
TTAATGGGAAATCACATGAAGATAAATCCTAATCTTGAAGTCTTGACATTAAAACAGCTGGGCAGTCAGGACTATGAGGTAGGGGATAACAAGATCCTGGCATACACCAGGGAGTAAAACAGAAACGTCAGCTATTTCCAAACAACAACACAGAAGATGCTAGCATGTGGCCCAAACAAACACTTTTTAATTTACTTGGGGTGATCTCAGCTGCTTATTTTTATCTTTTTATGCAATAACACCTAGTTACCTTAAAAACACAGGAGACGGAGGCTCACACCTGTAATCCCAGCACTTTGGGAGGCCGAGGCGGGCAGATCACTAGGTCAAGAGATCGAAACCATCTTGGCCAACATGGTGAAACCCCGTCTTTATTAAAAAATACAAAAATTAGCCGGGTGTGGTGGCGCGCCCCTGTAGTCCCAGCTACTCAGTAGACTGAGACAGGAGAATTGCTTGAACCCAGGAGACGGAGATTGCAGTGAGCCGAGACTGTGCCACTGTACTCCAGCCTGGCGCCTGGTGACAGAGCAAGACTCTGTCTCAAAACAAAACAAAACAAAACAAAACAAAACAAAACAAAACAAAAAAAAAACAAAAACCACATAGGAGAGTCTTTTAAATGTCTAAGGAGAGAATCCCTAATAGCAAGAGATTTCATAAATCCCACAGATACATTAAAAAAAAGAAAAACATTGTGGTGAGACATGGAAAGATTGCATGAGAAATACACATTGAGACATGAACTAGTCAAATGAAGTGCAGGTAAATAAGTTTGTGTATTTTACAAACCTATACTTAAACATAATAAAATTTACGTATGATTCTGTAAATAAAAATATTTCAACTTAGCCAAGAAACCTGGAAACAAATATGGCCATTGGGTATGTGTGTATAACATATGACTTTTGGAAAACGGAAAACTGAGGTTTATATGTGGGTAGTAAGCTTGTTAGTATGTATGGGACATACTGTATGCACCAAAGTGGTGCATTCACCACTCTAATTCACTACTCTAATTTAATATTACAGTGTTACCTTTTTGAATTTATTAAAAGCAGTCTTAGAGAGCTGTATTCCATAAAGTATTAAGACCCACTAATGAATCATCTTTGATTCTATAAAATCTGATAATAATAAACAAGCAGCAAATTGTGAGGGTGATTTGAAAGACGCCATGAAGCAACCCCTGTTCAAACTGTTCTTTGTTTTAGTTCCTGATTTGAAAAAATTGCTTTATGCCTTGAATATTTTTTAAATTAATAAGAGACCAAACATTACCCATGACCAATTTTGAGAGCATAATACTGAAAACAACAGGAGCCCAAAAGCAGAAGGCACCAGCAGGAGAGTTCAGACTAGATGAAAGAGAAGGTTGCATGACTGTGAACAGAACCTTCACAGATGTTTAAATTGGTGTTGGGACTGACTCTTAGGCAGAGCTGATTAGGTATAAAACCAGGAGTGGTAGAATATGGGACAGGGGAGCATATTACTCTTGTCCTTTTGAATAACCTTGGCTGATTTCCTGTCTCCAGTCCTGAGAGTGTGGCTCATGGATTTGACATGTAATTATATTATATTTAACTCCTTTAAGGTGCTGATTTTTAAATTATCTCCCCACGTTGATCTCGCTGTCATTTGGTTTTTAAAAATTTTCATTTGCAAAGCAAGAAATGAACAAGTTCAGCTTTGAGACTTTTTTTGCCTTTTTAATGAAGCTTGATCTAAATTTGAATTTCAATTTTTTCTTTATCAAACTGATTTTCAAATGTATTATTCTTCATTATATTTGATGATGCCTAAAAATGTAATGACCTGATATTATGTGAAACCCATTGTATCAGAGGTTAGTGATGACTTTCAGAATGCATTTAATTCAAAAACCCATAGGAAAGCTGGTTTTTAAATAATTTGTATTTCTTCTGTTTCCTTCCTACATTACTCAAAAGAAAACAGATTTTGTTGTCTTATTGTTATTGTTCCTGTCCCTACTGCCCAGATCAAAGATTCATTATATTTTTAATAAACCTTTGTAATAGTTTCATATTTGGTTTATAAACAAATAAAGCACTACCTTGTTAAATTGTAACAGTAGACTACCACTTTCTATATCATGTCTATCATTACTTAGCATAAAGCGTTAGAAAAAACAGTGATTTGGGGAATGAAAGACAGTATTTTAAATTCCAGATCTACTACTTTCTTGTACTTAGACAAATTATTTAACTTGAAAATCATTTTATTTAAGAGTTTTGTTTTCTGATGTATAAAATGAATAACAGAACATGTATCTTCCAAGGTTGCTGTGAGGATTAAATGAGATTACATATAACGAGTCTGATAGCTGGAAATGCTAATTGCCAATAAACATATTAACAGTTATGCAAATTTATTAGTGATCATGGAAAAACATACTAAATGCAAACTAAAAACAAATACCACAGGGTGGTACAAAAAAAGAAACTGTACACATGAATGAGGAATGTCAGCCTGTGTCCAATAAGAAGAGAGAAACCACAAAACAATTTAAATAATAAAATATTAAAATGAAGAATTTTAAACTATAACAGGGAATTGGAGGAATGCAATATGATCTAATAAGAAGTATAGAGAACTTTTATTAAAAGCAGTCACTACCTGTAGGGCTGAGAGAATGCAGCCATGTTAGAACCACCTTCCAAGGGTGAACAGGACTTGTTGGGTAGGAAATGGTATATCATAGCCTCTGAATGCAGAGAAGCCACTGTGATGCCACGCACAGAACTTTCTCGAAATCTGCAATTCAGGACTTGATAGGAATCTGCCTTCTAATTTGTAAGTTAAAATTGTACTTACAAAAGAGGCACCTGGAAGTGGGGAGGTGTCAGGGGACGCAGCAAGCCACATGTGTTTCTGTTGACTTCCATGACCTTCTCCTGGGTAATGAAGAAGCTCTGTGTGCTGGAGAAACCAGGAAACAAAACCCTTTCTTCTCACAATGTCTCTCAAGCAACCTCTATTGACAAAGTTTAGCACTGTGCCAACTGACGAAGAAAAATAGTAAAGGGCCCAGATCTATTTTCACAGAACAGAAAAAAAGGATGAACTTAAAACTAAAGGGACGGAATCAATAACTGGCAGATGAATAACATCATTTAGTAAAATAATAAGATAATTAATGATATGTTCACAGATAAATAACTATAGTCAGTTTCATTTATATAAATGTGAATAGCCAAAAGAATAAAACAAATATATCCATATGTGGTAAAAATGTGAAAAGGTTAGACACAGAATTTTAGTTTCTAAGAGGGAAAGGATATATGTGGGGACATATAATCTCTAAGGGGCTTCCAAGTTATTAATCACACTTTTTCCCTTAAGTTAGCTGGTAGATGAAGAAGCATTCACATTTTTATGATTCTTCATAACTGTATAACTATATAGATGAGTGTGTATATATATATATAGGTGCATACAAACTTATATGACTTTAAGTTATATAAATATATTTGATAGTTTTGTAACTATCCATATATTTTGTATATATATTTTTAAACACATTTATATATTATGTTTTATATTCACCTAGCATGTAGTTATTATTCAATAAGATGCTCATCACATTATAGGAACTTGATAACCACTTTATCCTTTCTCTTTTCTATATTGCTTACTGACTTAAGGCCTTTCCCATGAACACAGACAAGTACAACCTGTGCATTAGGTATGTTGGGCACATGGATAGGCTCAGGCCTTATCTACATGGTCACATCATAATAATCTCCTTTATTATAACTGTGACGATAACCTTCATTAACTTGTGTTCTATTAGTCATTTGGTGACCTATTATGTGCTATATATTGTCTCAGAAAGTTCATGTTTACAATAAATTCAATATGCAAAATTAAAATATGGTAGCAATAGATTTCATTTTATAGGTATAGAAGTTGAATAACTGAGGTAAAAATGAAACCACTCCACACCAGAGTTAATAAATATCTAGAACCATTTTTTTAATTTTTAAAAAAAAGCCTAATTAATAAAACCCCTGTGCTTTTTAAATTCCTCTTACTATGGTTACGCTAATTTTTAGGATTTGGTCAAGTTAAAATTACCAAGAGATCTTTTCTGTGGCTTCCATCCCTCTTTTTCCTCTTTTGTCAGACTTCCGCAGTAGCTATTTCCAGTACCACATAGTATAACACTCAATTATCATGTGCGAGTAACATTCAGCTCTGCTTTGATATAAGAAACGCAAATAAGAAATATGACTGCTTTTTATAGTTACTATTATCTGTACCTCGTTTAAACTAGGCTGCTCCACTACCTTTTAATTATTATTAGCAAGATAGGATGGTACTGTTTTCTTCGTTGAAGAAGTAGGATAACTCTCTTTTTATCTACTTTTCTTCCAGATAAATAGAAACATATAATCCTTAGAAGACCACAATAATGGAAGAACAGATATCAACAAATAAGAGATTCCAGCAAAAATTAGGAGACCAGAAACTACATGGGGATATGGTACCTCTGTAGTGGAAGTTGTCCCATAAGAGAACATGGAAGAATTGGTGATGAGAAGTGAACGGATTTGACTTGTAAAACCCAAGGGAGTCAGAAGATATATTGGCACAAATCAAGAAGAGGTCACAAGGAAACCATAAATCACACATTTAGGTGAATATAGTTTGAAAGTGGATATATGAGAAATTTTGACTTTCCTGTTACCCCTCCCATTGAAAAAAGCACCCAAACGTAAGTACCTACCTTCAAAGCAGAAACCCAAATAAATATTTCCTAGAAAAAGTGACCTGTGGTACTGTGGATGGAGGACACCTGGTAATAGTGAAGGGCAGAAGTAAGATGTGGGACTTAAACATGAAAGCAAATTGGAGTTCACTCTGTGGTAACAGTTATCATATGCTTAACTAATTCCACTTCTAAATATATACTTAAGAGAACTCAAAACACAGTTTTAAAAACAAGCTTATACATGAATGTTCATAACATCATTATTTACTATAGTCAAAAATTGGAAACAACTCAATGTCCATCAAATGAAAATGAATAAATAAAATTTCAATATAAAATGAAATATTATTCAGCCATGTAATGAAATGCTAATGTGTGATATAACATGAATGAATCTTGAAAACAATATGGTAAGTGAAAGAAATAAAGGCATGGAAAACCACATGATGTATAATTTCATTTATATAAAATGTCTGAATAGACAAATCCATAGGGATAGAAAATGGATTAGTAATTTCCAGCAGATAAGCCTAAAAGAAATTTGGAATGATTTCTGACAAGTATAGAATTACTTTATTGTTGTGATGGAAACGTTCTGGAATTATATTGTTGTGATGACAGCACAATATTTTGAATGTACTAAAGCTCACTAAAATAAATTATTAAATTATTTTTATAAAAATCACATTATCAGTTACTAATATTAACAGTAATGTTTTTAAGTAATTATTTCTTATGTATTATGTTACTATGTTATTTTATCTTGATTTTATTTCAGGTTTTGTCTTAAAAAGTGCAAAAACGAAAAGACAAAAAGAAGGAAAATTCATATCCATTAGCAATCTCGGCCCTGCTGCTTTACGTTATCTTTGTATTTTCATTTTGATGATTTTTAATGTATCTAGGTGCGGATTTCTTAGAGTTGACATATTTAGAGTTTATTGAGCTTCTTGGATTTCTAGAATAATGTTTTCTGTCAATTATGAGACGTTTCCAGCCGTTTGTTCTTCAGACATACTCCCAGCTAATTTCTCGCTCTTTTCTCCTGTGACTACCATTATGCCTAAGTTGATACTTTCCATGGCTTCCCATAAGTCTCTAAAGATTTTTTATTTTCTTTTGTTTTTTTTTTTCTTTCTCTTCATCTGATTGCATAATTTCAATTAACCTATCTTTATGTTTAATGATGTCTTCTTCCACCTGCTTACATCTGGAATTGAGCCCCTCTAATAATATTTTTTTTATTTTGGATATTATACTTCTCAACTCCAGAGTTTCTATCTGATACAGTTGTCCTTTGTTATACATGGGAGACTGGTTCCAGCATCTTCTGAGTATACTAAAATCCGTATGTATTGTGGAAACTGTGTATACACAAAGACAGCCTTCCATATAAATGAGTTTTTGCATCCCATAAATACTGTATTTTCAATCTGCATTACGTTGAAAAAATTCATATGTAAGTAGACCTGTACAGTTCAAAGTCATGTTGCTCAAGAGTCAACTTGTATATGTACTCTATATTATTGTTGTTACAGACGATGATCTTATTCTTTCCTTTAGTTTTAGTTTTTTGAATATGTTTAAAATTGTTCTCTTTAGAAAGTTCAGCATCTATACTTTGGGGAAAGTTTCTTTTGGTTACTTTATCTCTGCTTATGCTTCAGTTCTTGGTAATTCTCTCATTGTTTTCATGGATGATAAAATTTTAAGAGGTCTTTACATCACCATATTTGCTGGCATCATCTAACACTTTCTTTTGCATACAATGTGATAGAAAATATTATTCCTATTTTTACATTTAAATTTTATTTATTTAACTCTCATTTCTACAGACACTGAATTTCATATGTACAGAGACCTTGTATTTTGTGCCCAGTAATTAGCATCATGTCTAGACCCTTTTACTGATTATTTTTGTATTATCTTCACTAAAAAAATTACAGAAATGAATTGTGTAGAAAGTAAAACTTTATTATTTTCCCAGAATTTCATTATACATATAATTTTGAATTTGTTTAGAAATTTTAATATACATACAGACACACATATATGTCTATGTTTGAGAAAATTTTGGATACATGAATGGATCTGTCAGTCTTACTGTATTTCAATTTCATTTTTTCTTACCATTTTCTTCTCGATAGAAACCATTCACTTCTTACATTGTAAATTTTAAGATCATTCCATGTAAATGAACATGTCAAATGTGTACATAAACAAATATGTAAACAAAATAACTCACCTTTTATAATCTTTTTAATAAGGTGAGTCATGCTTACATTGCCCTCTTACATGCTTACATTTCTCAAAGTTTAGTTAATAATCATAAGACCCTTTACTTGTCAGTCCATTTGTTTGTACTTTTTAATTTCAGACTACCATCATTAGTTTATGCAACAAACATATATTCAGTATTGACTGTATGTCACACCCTGTGGTAGATGCTATACAAACAGGGCAATTGGGAAATGATGGTTCTGCCTTCATAAAGCTTAATTTCTAGAGAAAGAAGGACAATAAACAAATATAACATGAATAAATAGTTTCAGAGAGTCATAAGCTCTTGGCAGAAATATAGGCTAGGATAAAGATGAGAGAGTGATGGGAGAGAGGCTACTTTAGATAATATAGTCAGGAAAGATCTCTCTGAGAAAGTAAACACTTAAATAGAGACCTTAATTAAGTGAAGTTTAAAGCTATGCAATATTCTTGAGTGAGTTTATACCAAGTCAGAGCTCCAAATACAGAGGAGACTATTTGATTAGATGATCCAATGTGGTTTTGGCTATAGGCAAACTATCCAACTAAAAGGTCCTTGGAAAGCCAAGATGTTTGTTATGTCTCAACCAAATAGTTCAGAGTACAATGGTTCCAGAACTGGCTTATCTCCCAAAAACACCCTCATGAACTGAAGGCCTTTGCATTTTTTAGAATCTGTCATTGTGGATGGATGGTGTGTCTTCATTAGGATGCCAGCATGGTGGCTGCATCTCCAGACAAAGCATATAGGTACACCAGATCTAGCAAAAAATAGAGGCATTGCTTCCCATGACTTGTGCTTTTCAGGAAAGGAAGGCTTTTCAGACTTCCAATGGCAAATCTCCTCTTATATCCTACTGGCTAGGACTAGAACCCAGTACTTTTCCTTAGATGAGAAGGAGGTGGCTATGATATTAAGGATATGATATGTTTAATATGTTTAGCCCTTTTAGTAGCAAATGGACTCTACAAGCAGCTAAGAAGTTTGTGTGTGTTTTCATGTGTTCGTATGTGCATGTGTGTGTTTGGCTGTGTGTGTGTGTGTGTCTATGTAACTACTTGGTAACCAGCAACAATGTCAGTCACAATAAAATATATGCCTTTATTCCTAGAGCTCTAGAAAACCTTAGAAACCATCTATAATCAATCTTAGAAATCCTACAGCCCTCATTTAACAGCTGAAAAACCAAGACTTAGATTGAATAAACAGCTTGACCGAGAACATTAAGGACTCTTAAGTGAGTATGACTTCCACTGAACCCTGTTGTTTCCAGGAGTTAAAACTTTTTTAAAAAAAAGTGAGGCTATAACTTAAGAGCAAATTTCCCCCAAAGGACAAGAAAGCACTTGTTTACATTATTCTATTATTACAACTTCCATGACTATCTCAATTTTTAGGGATAATTTCTAAAGCTGATAATAGGCCAGGCAAGGTGGCTCATTCTTGTAATCCCAGCACTTTGGGAGGCCAAGGCTGGCTGATAACTTGAGGTCATGAGTTCAAGACCAGCTTGGCCAACATGATGAAACCCTGTCCCTACTAAAAATATAAAAATTAGCTGGGTGTGGTGGCACATGCCTGTAATCACAGCTACTGAGGAGGCTGAGGCAGGAGAATCACTTGAACCTGGGAGCTGGAGGTTGCAGTGAGCTGAGATCACACCACTGCACTCCTTCCTGGGCAACAGAGCAAGACTCCATCTCAAAATAAATAAATAAGTAAAATAAAATAAAGCTGATAATAAATAAGTAAAATAACAAGTAAAATTTTGATAATGAAAACTTCTGCAAGTGTTATTTTTCATCTCCCAATTGCATCTTAAAATAACTTTTTTAGTATATAAGGGTTCAGTAAGTAATACTAAATAGAAATAATAATAATAAAATAAGTCCTGTGGAGATCCAGAGTGGAATTTTGGTAGCTTAGGATCAAAGGGGACTAATACAAAATATTCACGGACCAACTACAAAGAATTTTATTTCATTTATATGCAATCTGATTTAAATGTAAAAAAAGTATACATTTAGGCCAATATTCATGTTCCAAATGTCTGGATATCTGGAATCATATTGATCTAGCATTACTCAAATCATAAAAGCATTAATGGACAAGTACACAAATAAGGAGCCATTAAGCGATCATTTTAGTATGGAATGAGTAGTACAATAATGGTTTTGCATGAGCATCTCATAGTCTCTCTGTTCTGCCTGGAAACTCCTTGCTGGTAGATTATTTCTGGTATGAAGGAAAATATATTACTTTCTGGTAATCAGCTGTAAGTAGTAAGGTCTTGATGAGACATTTTCACAGAGAGACTAAAGATGAAGACTGAACATTTCAGGTTAGACTTTTAGGTAAATGTTTAATCTATTTTTAATGTGGATCACAACATTAATGCATTGCTGGCTTTTTAAAATAACTCACTCTCTACAAAAACTTTTTCTCTGTAGTTCCAAGCATCTACACTTAAAGATGAAAAACCTGTCTTAGACTTATCTTTTTTAGGTCATTTGCTTAACTAAACATGCAGAAAGACAGGCAAAATTAAATTTATTTCTTCATTTCACCATTTCAACATGCATCATTTTTTCAGTTATATTTTTGACATTCACTCCCATCTACGTGCATGAGGATATTTTGTTCTGGGATATAGAGATTGGGGGGAAAAATGAAACTAAAGAAAAAACAGTCCGTGTCTTCAACCAGCTCATAAGCACTGAAATCGATTCTTGTGCCTTAATGGGCACTGGAATCAGCATGGCTGCAGAGGGCAGGACAGTGTCTCAGGTGAAAATTAAATAAAGCTTCCTGGAGAAAATGATATCTGAATGTAAGTAAACCTTAGCTAAGTGTGAGGCAGACAGGAAGTAGGGAAGACACCTGGTGAACTGAGGAGAAGATATATAACAGTTTCTTACACGTGGAGGAAAGTGAACGATCTCACTGGCCCATCCACTGCACCTCCCCACACCTGGCCACACACAGAACCCCTTTTAGACAACAGCTTACAGTCTAAAATTGAAACTGTCATTCGAAATTACAAATTACGTTACAAATACTAGTCCATGCTGAAGGATCCAAAAATACCATCTAAGAGGGGGATTAGAGTGGAAAACAAAACATGAGCGTATGATGGAAAGTCCATCTGACCAAGGGCAGGATACGTAAAGTCCTCAGAGAGATGCTCTGCTCTCCAGAGCCTGCACACAGATTAAACGAAAGCTGAGCATGGGTGTGAGATCATCAGTTAAGAAACAAGCAAGTGAGGTGCTGACAGCCTGCCCTGAGTAATAAGATGCAGGCCAGTGAGAAGTTGCAGGTTGAACCCATGCTGGCAGGGCAGGTTGCATCTTCTTTTTTTTTTAATTGCATTTTAGGTTTTGGGGTACATGTGAAGAACATGCAAGATTGTCGCATAGGTACATACACGGCAGTGTGATTTGCTGCCTTCCTCCCCATCACCTATATCTGGCATTTCTCCCCATGCTATCTCTCCCCAACTCCCCACCCCCCACTGTCTTTCCCCTATTTCCACCTGACAAACCCCAATGTGTGATGCTCCCCTCCCTGTTTCCATGTGTTCTCATTGTTCAACACCCACCTATGAGTGAGAACACGTGGTGTTTGATTTTCTGTTCTTGTGTCAGTTTGCTGAGAATGATGGTTTCCAGGTTCATCCACGTCCCTACAAAGGACACGAACTCATCGTTTCTTATGGCTGCATAGTATTCCATGGTCTATATGTGCCACATTTTCCATGTCCAGTCTATCATCGATGGGCTTTTGGGTTGGTTCCAGGCCTTTCCCATTGTAAACAGTGCTGCAATGAACATTTGTGTGCATGTGTCTTTATAGTAGAATGTTTTATAATCCTTTGGATATATACCCAGTAATGGGATTGCTGGGTCAAATGGAATTTCGATTTCTAGGTCCTTGAGGAATCGCCACACTGTCTTCCACAATGGTTGAACTAATTTGCACTCCCACTAACAGTGTAAAAGTGTTCCTATTTCTCCACATCCTCTCCAGCATCTATAGTCTCCAGATTTTTTAATGATTGCCATTCTAACTTGTGTGAGATGGTATCTCAATGTAGTTTTGATTTGCATTTCTCTAATGACCAGCGATGATGAGCATTTTTTCATATGTTTGTTGGCCTCATGTATGTCTTCTTTTGTAAAGTGTCTGTTCATATCCTTCGCCCACTTTTGAATGGACTTGTTTGTTTTTTTCTTGTAAATCTGTTTTAGTTCTTTGTAAATTCCGGATATCAGCCCTTTGTCAGATGGGTAGACTGCAAAAATTTTTTCCCATTCTGTTGGTTGCTGGATCACTCTAATGACTGTTTCTTTTGCTGTGCAGAAGCTGTAGAGTTTGATTAGGTCCCATTTGTCTATTTTGGCCCTTGTTGCCAATGCTTTTGGTGTTTTGGTCGTGAAGTCCTTGCCTATGCCTATGTCCTGAAGGGTTTTGTCTAGATTTTCTTCTAGGGTTTTTATGTATCTTCTTAATAAATTCGCCTGTTTATCACTGTTTAATATCCTTTTTTAATCTCTTGTAGCAATTTTTGGCCTCAAACCTATTTCATATGATATTCATATAGACACTTAAACTGTATTTTAGTTATTTGTTGTATGGAATAGCTTTTTCTGTCCTTTCACTTTCAAACTGTTTTGCATCTAAAGTGAGTCTCTCATAGACAGTATATAGTTGGATGATTTTTTAAAAATCCATTCTGCAATATCAACCTTTTAATTAGATAATTTGAGTCTTGCATTTAATATAATTAATGACGAGGTAAAACTTACTTATGACATTTTGTTACCTTTTACTCCATATGTCATACTTTTTTTGTTGCTGAATTCCTCCCTTACTGTCTTCTTTTGTGTTAAATTGATGTCTACTAGCATAACATTTTGATTACATCTTTGTTTATTTTACTGTGTATTCTGTTTTAGTTATTTTATTAATGGTTGCCTTGGGTATTACAAATAATGTCCTAATTTATAACAATCTAGTTCAAATTAGTACCGAAATAGTTTCAGTGGTATATAAAAATTGCCCCCATGTAGCTTAGTTTTCCCTATTTAATTACAGGTTTATATATTGTATCCCAACTGACATAGATTTATAATTATTGTTTTATGTAGTTGTGTTTTAAATCACATAGGAAAAGAAAAAAGTCACAAACCCAAAATGCATTTATTCTAACTTTTATATTTTTCTATTTATCCTTACTAATGTTCTTTATTTTTCCATTGAGATTCAAATTACTGTCTGTTGTCCTTTCACTTCAGTCTGAAGGATTCACTTTAGCGTTTCTTGTAGAGCATGTCTACTAGTATTAAACCCTCTCAATTTTTTGCTTATCTGGGAATGCCTTAATTTATACTTTGACTTAAAAATAGTTTAATTGAGAAATAGTTCCTATACCATACATTTTACCTGTTTAAATTATACAGGTCAATGGCTTTTACTATAGATATCTATGTAATCATTACCAGAGTTTAGTTTAGAATATTTTCATCACCTCAAAAGACAGCCCATACCATTTAAATGTCCCTTCTCTCTGGTTTCTTTTAAATAATAACAACATTTTTTGGCTTATGAATTTTTTTATCATATAGTGTCGGAAACTCAAGCTATAATTTCAGCTGTAAAAGAGCTTACATTGTGTCTTAGGAGAAAAAAAACCTAACAAATATGCAACAGCCTGGTTCTGTCACTTTTAAGCATCAAGACTGCGGCAGATTGCATTCCTTAAAGATGGCCACAAAAACATGTCTCATCCCACATGTTCTTCTGCAGTATGACCTCATCACTCTGCCAGCAAGAAGTGGAGTCCAATTCCTTTCTTGAATCTGGGCTGATCTCAGTGACTCATTTGTCATCATTGACTGGGGTGAACGTGACAGGGCATGGCTTCAGAGGGTATGTCAGAAGAAGGCTTGAATTCTTTGCCTTCATCTTTTCTAACTGTCTGGTTGTTTTGTCTCAGAACATGTCCTCTAGGAACCCAGCCATCAGGCTGTGAGATGCCCATGACACATGGACAGGCCATGGGTAGGTGCCACAGTTGATAGTCTCAGCAGAGCTCAGCTTTTGCATTATCCAGCTCTAAGGACCAGACATATTAATGAAGGAGACTCCAGGTGATTCCAGTGACCCAGCATTCAAGTCACCCCGTCAGTCCAGTCCTCCTAGCTGAGATGCAGCCATCATGGAGCAGAAAGCAGCTACCCCTACTCTGCTTGACCCATAGAATTCATGAGCATAATAAAACAGTTGCTGTTTTATGTCACTAAATTTGAGGTGTTTATTATGCAGTAACAGATAAATAGAGCACAGACCTTGGGCAATTTATTTAATCCTTCTGTGCCTTAGTTCCTTCTATAAAATGGGGATGTAATTGTACTTACCTTAAAGAGTTGTCATAAAAATTAAATGAGCAAATTCATGTACAGCGCATAGAATAGTTCTTGAGACATAGTAAGGACTCAATAATTGCTGTTAAATAGACAACAGTTAGGAGCTAAAGGAGTAAAGAGGATGGGGAGCTGCTATAGTTGAAGTTGTCACTGAGGAGGCCTAATTTGGGCTGAGTCCCAAAGGATCAGTGTTTTCAATGTGCAGAGGTTAGCAAGGGGATTGAGAGGCTCTAAAGCACATGAACCCCAGAGTAAAACTGGCATATTGGTGGGACAGAACAAGGACCAGCACGAGTGATGCATGTGTTGCGGAGGTGTGAGGGAAACTGAAGTGGTCAGGACCCCATTGCAGAAGGCATCAAAAGCCGAACAAAAGCCTCTGAGTTTTCTGGAGCAGATAACATGGATCAAATTTCCCTTGTGAGATGTTATTTTTCCATGGAAATTATCATTGTAATGATGGTTTCTACTCTTATTCACCAGATGTCCTCTAAATCTGTTGAAGCCCATGGGTTCTAAATTAAAATGGAAACAATGTGCAACATTGAGTATTTTGTTGAATTTTGGTGTAAATAGTCTATTCAAATTATATGTGACTAGTGAGTAATGGTATACATTGAGATATTTGATGAGGTAATCATTTCTGGACAAATTAGGTGTCAATACACAGGTAGTTCCATAGTGACAAGAGTCCTTTGGCTTTCTCTGCATGGCAACCAGACACAACAAAGCACCTGTCAGATCCCTGCCATTGTTCTGGTTTGCTGTAACTGCTATGATAGCCTTTGAAGAAGGCTTGAGTAAGCACCCCAATCGTTCTTAAGGTACAGCAGGCTGCTGAAAATGTCTAGCATTCCTCATCTCTATCCCTGCCCTGACATGTCACACACACACACACACACACACACATACACACATGTGATTGCTCTCCACCTGGTGTCGTGAGATCATCAACTCTTTTGCCCCTTTGGGCTGAGGCTCCGTCTTTCCTGTGGACCTAGGGTGACAGGTGGTGACAAGTTTTCTTCAGTTTTAGCTATATCTGGTGCTTTGTTTACTGCATAGGGCACATTTAATTGGAGGAAAAGAACCTGGCCTTAGTCTCATCTTCATAGACTAAAGCAAATGAAACCAAGGAGACCTTGAAAAGGAAGGGCTGGATATCATGTATCGTATTTGGGTAGCTTGATCCGGTAGTATGCATCACATGGGTCACAGTACCAAGACTGGAAGCAAGAAGAGAGCTTGTGCAGTGCTTGCCTGACACACAGCAGCTATTCAGTAAATATTTATTGAAAGCAGGAATTAATTAATTGTGTATGTCCAATTGTGAACCTATGGAGAACCTATCTAGAATGGTGGCTTTAGAGAAAAACGAAGGGAGGAGAGATTGCTAGAGATTATTTTTCCCTTAAGAGCGAAAAGCACAGTTGAACCTGACGGCAGAACAAAGGTGAAGAAGACACTCTGGTTTTTACTGGGAAGCAGAAATGGGGAAGAAAATGTAATAGGGAAATGAAGAGCTTGGAATGGTGAGTCTGTGCCTCCAGAGTTTGTCTTTATATTCAGGACTATGACATGCTATACGTATCAAATCCAAAGGTTTGAAAGCTGAAAACAAGAGAAATAAAAGGAAGGTTGTTGTCCTGTTCCCAAAGGAAATGTGCAGTGCTTAGATAAGCACATTTGATCTTAATCCCTTGTAATGACAGCATGATTCCAGCAAGAATTAAAATGTAGCAGAGACACTGTAATAGAAAAATACACATGGGGCTCTGTGCTCAGGTTCTTGGCATAAAATATCTTGATTAATTAATTGATCCAATTATTTCTTTATTCAGTGAATATTTTACTGAATAGCTGCTACAAACCAGGCAGGCACTATACAAGTAACTACAGATATGATTATAGCAAGTCATAGTTCCTTTCCTCAAGGAAAGACAGAAAAGTAAATATATTGTCTCCATACAGTGTGATAGGTGCTTCTCTAGGGCTCAGTGCTAGGAGTAATAGGACTGCAGAGGACAGGCCAACAACTGAAGTTAAAGATCAGGGATCTGTTCTTTCCAGCTGAGAGCCACAGGGTAGTTATGTGCATGTGAGGCAGGTGAGAATTGGGTTAGGGGAGACATGCCAGACAGATATACAGCATGTGCAGGCATCCAGATATTTGAGCGTTTTCGGAAATTATTAATTGTTCAATGTAGTTGGAATTGACAAATCATCACTGAGAATGGATAATGAGAATCTGAGTCTGGAGGTAAGCAGAGACTGAATCCTGAAGGACCTAGCAAGCTCTGATAAAGATATTTGGACTTTATGATGGAGAAGACTGAACCATTTAACAGTCTCACCTTATAAATGTGTGTGTGCAAGCATGCTTATACACACACACACACACACACACGCACATACACAAGATGTACAGATTCTGGGAAGTTATATTACCCATTAAATGCTACAGTTTGATAATCCCTTAAGCACATACAAAATTCATTATACACATTACTTTGAAACTGTGTTTGACTCTGTCTGCCATCTGGGAGGAAAGGGTAATAAGAGGTTATTTACACATGTACTTCAGGAGCTGGCTGGGAAACACGGAATAAGGATCTCCTTTAAAGGGAAAGTAAGTATTCTAGAGTGTGGAGGTGATTTCCTTAACACACAGAGCAATTCTTAGGAGAGAAAGCGGAGTGTGCTAGTTTGGGTCCAACTCATCAGTTTAAAATGAGTAAAACTCAATTTGTGAAATTGCCGATTCCCACAGCAAGTGCTTGCTGAGAAGGTTTGTGAGGTGCCTTTTGGGGGTAAGTGAAACCTGCAACATCAAGATTTTAGAGAACAACAACAAAAAAAGTGATGAGCAGTCATACTTTTCTGGAAGGTGAAGAAAAGCAAAATTCTTAGTGATTTTCCTCCAAATGCTTGCATTGAAGAGAAGACATGATTATTCTTTAGGGGCCTTCATCAACTCCCTAGCGGGAAGGAGGCAGAGTGTTATCAGATAGCAGAGAGGATTTGATCTTTGCTGATTTGGAGGCAGAAGTCATTGAGTAACCAGTCAAGAGCCTAAGTGAAGACAACCATCTGGGGCATCAGGGACCAGTTACTGGAAAGCAAAACCTCTGATGGGAGTACAAGGGATTCAGATTTATGGGCTTGATGGAAAGAAAGGGGATCCAGACAGGAAATTGTGCCCTCCCACCTTGGCTGCTCTTTAACCAGGGGTCGTTTCTTGGGGTGGAATTCCTGACGAGCCAAGTTGTTCAGTTTTCTTCCTCAAGCATGACCCCGGAAGGTGTTTGCTGGTTTTAAAGATATCCCTCAATTACCCACAGGAGGAACTGAGCAAGCAGCTGCAGGAAAGCAAATCTAAGACCCAACCAAAATGCAGAGTTGGGCAAGCAAGTCCTCCTAGTGGGGAGCGAAGGGGGCAAGTATGGTGTTTAACTGGCTAATGGAGAATACAGGAGTCCTTGAGTGAGGGGCCACTGCTATTGGGAGAGCAGGTTGCCCTTTACTCTCTAAATTTTGATTCAGTGACAGCTGGCCCAAGAAGTCTTATATGCAGGTCTCTCTCAGCTGGCCAAGGGAGCAACCGATCAGTGCTCTTGGTGCATTTTCGTGCAGCTCTCCTTTCTAGAAAATTCCATGCTCAGAAATCTGCTTTCTACTCCGTATTTTTTAAAGTTGATGCTTACACCACATCCTGGCCTGCTCTTGACTACTACTCTTGAAGGACCCAGCCTGGACTCCTTAGCCACCTGAGAGAGGCTCATGCTTCTCAGCAGGCTGGGACCTGGCTTTGCTTCCTGAAAGAGAAAGGGGAACATGCTCAGATCTCCTGAGCCCTGTGATCTTGAGCAAGTAAATAGCCCTGTGATCTTGAGCAAGTAAATCCAATTAATTGAGCCTCAAGTCCTTCATCTGCATAATAGGCACAATAATGGCTCCCTCAAGGAGCCCTGCTAAAACAGAATGGAGTTTGCCAAGCAGACTTCTGGTAAAAGCAATGTTAACATTTGCAACATAACCTTTATTTAGGAAGCATATACGCATATGAGAATGCCAAACCATGCAATTGAAAGGCAATCTCTTTGGGTGCTGATATATTTTTTTAAATTTAAAACATTAGGTAGGGCATGGTGGGTCACATCTGTAATACTAGCACTTTGGGAGGCTGAGGCAGGTGGATCACAAGGTCAAGAGATCAAGACCATCCTCGCCAACATGGCAAAACCCTGTCTCTACTAAAAATACAAAAATTATCTGGGTGTGGTGGCACACACATGTAGTTCCAGCTACTTGGGAGGCTGAGGCAGAAGAATCACTCAGGAGGTGGAGGTTGCAGTGAGCCGAGATCATGCCACTGTACTCCAGCCTGGCAACATATTGAGAAACCGTATAAAAAAAAAAAAAAAAAAAAGCAAATGTAATTCAGACTTTTGCAGTGGTCCAGATGTAAGAGGGCCCAAGACTTAGCAGAAGTTTGACATATTTGTATTCATTGCTGTGATTTGTGTGGAGCAAAGAAGAGAATAAAAGATATTGCAGGGATTTTGGTTTGAGGAAACTCTGTGGCTCCAGGGAAGCTCTTCATCCCTCAGATGGCAACTTGCACTTACTTTACTCCAAAGAGAGGACCTCATCTAGCCATGATAGGCATTATCAGAAATTCTTTGCAGCCTTGAAATAGCCCAGCTGCATTGGACCTGTTCTAGAATTAGGATTTTTGACACTGTGGTCATGTGATAGAGAACAAAGATTGTTGTTCATTTTCCATGTGAACTTGGAGGAAAGTGCTAGGCTTTTGTGCTGAATCTCAAGATTCTAAGGTCAATGTTCTATGAGGTTTATCCAAGTTCCTGTTTTTTATTTCCACCTTTTAAAAGTGTATATAAGAAGAGTGACAGAATATTATAATGGAAAAAAGGCCAAGACAAACATACATACACACAAACACCCACATACACACTCACACACATGTACACACGCACACACACACCCCACTGGGCAATTTGTCAGGAGCCCAGAGTAGAAAGAAAAAGAAGAATATGAGAACACAATAAATATGAAAAAAAGAGAATAACCATATAATGATGTTTCAATGACATTTATTTCAATAAGTATTTTATAAAATACAATTCAACCATGGATTTGAGCTTTGCTTTTCAAATACTCTTTAATAAGATTTGACTTTAAATTTTTGATACTTAAGTATGTGCTTAATGGTATTTTAAAAAATGATCTACTTATCTAAGTCTTTATTTTTCTACCTTAACAAAAACAATACCTATGCTGTTTTTCATATTTTGTATGAATGACCCAAAATATGCCATCTGAAATAAATTCAAGCTAGAAAGAAAGAAAAGAAAGAAAGAGAGAGAGGGAAAGAAAGAAAAGGGCTTGTTCCTCCAGTGAGCAGCGTGCAGATGAACACCTCCAGGAAGTTGCTTCTCTACCTGAAGAGAGGAAGCCCTATGCTTGCCTTGGACATGACAGGAAGAATGAATGAGATCTATGTTTATGTACTTTGGAAGTAGAAGTGTTGTAAAATGTTTTTAATTAGTCAATTAAAAAGAATCATGTCCAAGGAACTTTTCTAGACCTCAGTTTTCCTCCAGATAGGAAAGGAAAATAACAACTAAACAGATTTGATGACCCAAGTTTCATCAGGTTTATGGCTCTGACGTTTTTGATGCACATGTATGCTCTCTGACAGCAAGTTACTGGGAGCCTAGCTCCAGCAGATGGTCTCCATTGACATTCTCCTCACACGCAGGCTTTGCGGACGATCTTGACCCACTCTCCCTATTCCTTCCCTTGAGGCTTAATCCAGAGACCTGCTACCTGGTGCTGGCCTCTGGTGTACCTGGCCTCCCCATGCTGAATCTAAACAACTGGGGAGTAGACTGTATCTTATATATCTATGTCTGCCTCAGATTCCAACATAGAACTGAAAGGAAATATTTTTGACCAATTGTTTGATGAATAAAAATCCTTTAAAAAATTAAAATACAAGAACTCAACTCAAAAAGAAAACCATGCCATGAGCTTTTTAAGTGTTTCAAAATGGATCCTTACTAGCCAAGAACTATTAACTCATTTCTCAAGCACACAGAGGTAAAAATATATCAGATTTAGGCTTAATCGTTGACATTTTTCTAGGAGGAATTGTCATTTTTACTAAGATCTATGTAGATAAAATAAGGAAAAATTTTAAATTCAAACAAAAACTGAAAAATGCAGAAAATTGATAACTTCTGTTTATCTTCGCAACACAATGAACTTATTTGACAGATTTTTTTCCTCTCAATAAATTTCCATTTTTCTTTTTTTCAGCTTTATGGAGGTATGACTGAAAAATAAAACTTATATCTATTTAATGCCTGTAATGTGATGTTTTGATATATGTGTATCTTGTGCATTGACTAGTACAATCAAGCTAATTAACATATGCATCACCTTACACAGTAATGAGTGTGTGTTTGTGGTGAGAGCACATGAGACATTGGCTTCTTTTTTAAGGTTGAATAATATTCCATCGTTTATATATACCACATTTTCTTTGTCCATGTATCTGTCTACACTTAGGTTGTTTCCATATTTGGCAATTGGGAATAGGGCTGCAATGAATGTGGAAGTGCAAATATCTACTCAAGATAGTAGTTTTACTTGTTTAGGATACAGACCCAGATGCAGCTGAAGAATAAATTGCTATTATTAAATGATGCAATTTACAAAAAAAAAAAAAAAAAGGAAAGAAAATGGTGGTGTGGAAGTGGTATGGAGTAATGGAAAGAGGACTGGATTTGGATTAAGTAGGAAAATAGTACACTATCTATGGTGGACTTCCTTGAGCCTCCGTTTCCTCAGTTAAGTATAAATATGGTAATAAAATATGCCCTCACAACCTAGAAGGGTTTTGAGGAACTCCAGTGATATAATGAATGTAACAATGATTTATAAACTTTAAAGTACTTCACCATATTAGTTAATATTATTATAGAGATGGAACAAAGCTCCCTGTATCTTTTGTGGAAAGTAGATTTGGCATTAGCCATGATTGTTGTATAATTTCAGATAAGCAGACCCACTTAGATCAGAGTAGGCACTCTGGAATTTTGTGAAATGAATGAGCTAATCTCTTTTTTGTTTTTGTAAAATTGTCAGACAAATTGTTTCATGGTATTTTTTTTCTCTTAACATCTGGTTTTCCTGGTTCAATCAGAGCTAGACATACCAAAAGGGTGTAGAAAATATTTTTGGGTTATATTTGCAGACACGAGTCATTTGGATCTTTTCATGCATTTTATGAGTTCTCAGCCCAGCCTAGACACTTGAGTCTTTAAATATGCTTCATGTACAAGACGATGTAGTTATCAGGTGAACCTATTTTACATGCAACTTCATTAAGAAGTTTGTTGAGACTGTACTAGCCAAACTCCTTTACAATAGAAAAATGGTGACCAATGGTATTCAAGTAATTTCCTATTATGGTATTATTAGGGAAAAGCCTCACTGAGGAGGTGGTTCACCATGTGGAATGCCAAGCAAGAAGTCATGAATCCTGCCCATATTAGCTAAACTGTGCCCTCTCAATGCTGACCTCTGGCCCCCAGGTCTCTCAGACCCCACTTCCTTGCAAGCCATGAACATTCTGGCTGCCATCATCCTTGCTGTTGAGGCAGGTGTTGAGCTAGTGGCAGAAAGACTTGCCCTGGTGTCGTTTCTTCCTTCCCTCCAGACCAAAGCTACCATTGCCACCCTAAGCTAAGGTATAAGCAACCAGTTCAGCTAGGATTCTGTCTTACTCTGCAGTTTACCCCCATAGACTCAGTTGGACCTTTAAGAAGAGTATGCAGAAGAGAGTTACATTATTAACCCCCTAGCCAGTGTGCCAAATGGCCTCAATGGATGGAGTATAAAATTAATATGCACAGACCAAACTGCTGCTTAGCCCACCAGGAGGAGTTTCAGTCTACAAATAACCAAGTAGTCAGTCAGTGTTCAGTGTTCAAACACTAGATTCTACATGAATGAATGAATGAATGAATGAGTTGATAACTGCCCACTGGTTTTCTCATGCATTTAGCCTTTGGATGTCAGTTTTCATTCATTCATTCATTCATTCATTCATTCACACAATACAAAAAGTTGACTGAATCTTTGTGGATTGGGTGATGTCAGGGTCTCAGGCACACAGCGTGACAAAACAAGCAATGGTTCCTGTGCTCGTGGACCTTATAGTCTAGGAGGGGAGAGAAGCTTGAATCAAAGGGATACATATTCAAATATAAAACAACCACTGTGATAAATATAAAGGGAAAAATATAAAGTGCTATGAGGGCATTAAAAGGAGGGATCCAACCCACCCGAGTGCCAGGAAGGCTCCCTGAAAAAGTGATGTTTGAGCTGAGATCGGAAGAGTTAGGATGGGTCAGCTCAGAAGAGAACTCCAAGCAGAAGCAATTACTCAGGCAAAACCTGTTGCAGGAGAAATCAAGTGCCCTGAGGAACTGAAAGAAATTGTGTGGCATAACAGGGTAGCAAGTAACGTGATCCTGCTGAGGCTGGAAAGGTAGGCAAGGTCTGAACCAATAAATGCTTTGTGGCTGGGATAAGAACTCTGGCCTTTAGCCTGAGAAAAATGGGCAAACAGGAAAGGATTTGAAAAGCTTGCTATGAAGCACAGTTTGGAGGGGTAAGAGTGAATACGGACACCTGTTAGGAGGCCAGTGCTATAATCAAAAGAGGCCAAGACAGTAGGTAGCTAAGACCAAGGCAAGGCAGACAATGAAGACAAGTGGACAGATGGAGAAGTTGGTAAGGACTAACAAACCTTGGTGCTAGATTAGATATTTATATGATTGTGGGCTGCATCAACAGTGACTCCTAAATTTGGGCTTACACAGTTGAATAGGTGAGGGTTCCATTTCCTGAGATAAGAAATTCTGTACGGGAAACAGCTAAAGAAAAATCACGAGTTCCTCTTGCACACGTTGATATAATGGTGCCTTTGTAGCATTTATGTGGAGACACAGAGTGGGCAGTTGGATAAATGGGACTAACACTCAAAGGAAAGGTCAGGGCTGCACATGTGAAGTTGAGAATCATTGCAACACAAGTGGTAACTGAAGCCATGGACGTGAATGAAATTGCATGAAGGGAAGGGAGCTATTCCTGCTGATGGTCTTTCTCTGCCTTGACTACCAAGCTATGGGTTCCCAGCTACACCCCGATACCTGCCTCCTCAGAACACTGAGGATGTTTTTCATTCAATCTTGTCAGGTTTCTTGTCAAATTATACAGGAGTGTGTGTGTGTATATATGCATTAGGAGGTGTCTTTATGTGTATATATAGGTAAAGTCTGTCCTGCAGATCCAGGATTGAAAAGTCACCCTGGACCAAGTTTGGATTTCATTTTCTAACACTCCTGTCTGCCAGATTTTCAAAATGGAGAACGCAGAGTAGCTTTTCCTGGGGTATAATTTGTTTCCTTTACCTTTGACTTTTTACGAAGCTCACACCTTCTTCCTTCAAGGTTCCCTACTGCCTGGGACTTTAAAAACAGTCTGATCTTGTTTCTCATTTCCTCATAATTTCACCACCCACAAACAACTGGATAGCTATACTTTTTTTTTTTCAGCAAGGTTTACTAGGAGTTGAACACCTACTCTTTATTTTCCCACCTGCCTTGGCATATGATTCTGATTCCCAGAATGAGCCTATTGGTTACAACATAACGTGGTCCTGGCACTCCATCCCCACAGGTGCCCAAACACTCTGGTCCTTTGAGAGGGCACTATCAGGGGTCTGGATCTTTCCAGTAGAATTGTATGGCTGGATTTTCATTGACTTTTGCTTCTTTGATTTGGTTTGTTGATGGGGAACACATTTATAAGCACTTTTCTCAACATATTCTTCAGGTGGCCTTCCTGACTTCTCTACTTCTTTAGAGAAAAAGTAGTTTTGCAGCAGCCAGAATGTAGACTTTGGAAAGGTGAAGGTTTCTGTTTGTGACTGGTAATTAGGCTTATACTCTGCTATGATTCTAGGGTCTGTTTTTACTGTCTTTCATCTTTCAGTCGTAGATTGGAAAAAATATATTTTACTTTAAATTTGATTCCTAACCAAGACAGAGTGCCTAGTATCTGCTGGGCTCATGACCTGGGGATACCAAGATGAGAAGGAAAGACATGGTCCATGCCCTCAAGTTGAACATTTGTGTAGTAGAGAAGACAGGAAGAAAGTCATCGACTCTAACGTGATGTTATGACAAAGATAAGGATGCAGCTAACCTGAAGAGAATAAAACGTTCCACTGGTCGTTTAAAAGTTATACGCTTTTTTAAAAAAATTCAACTTTCATGTTAGATACAGGAGGTTCTTGTGCAAGTATATTACATGGGTATATTTCACACAGGTAGTGAACTTAGTACCCAATAGGTAGATTTTTAACCCACAAACCCCTCCTCTCTCCACTCTAGTATAACAGTACTCAGTGTTGATTGTTTCCATCTTTATGTCCATGCATCTCAATATTTAGTGCCCACTTATATGTGAGAACATACAGTATTTGGTTTTCTGTTCCTGTATTAATTTGCTTAGGATAATGCCCTTCAGCTGTATCTGTGTTGCTGGAGATGATATTCCATTATTTTTAATAGCTATGTAGTATTCTACGGTATATATGTACCACATTTTCTTTATCCAGTCCACCACTCATGGGCATCTAGGTTGATTCCATGTCTTTGCTATGCTGAATAGTGTGATGATGAACATATAACAGCATGTGTCTTTTTGGTATAATAATCCATTTTCCTTTGGGTATATACACAGTAATGGAATTGCTGGGCCTAATGGTAGTTCTGTTTTAAGTTCTTAGAAATCTCCAAACTGCTTTCCATAGTGGCTGAACTAATTTACGTTCCCACCAGTGGTATGTAAGCATTCCCTTTTCTTCACAGCCTTGCCAGCATCTGTTGTTTTCTGACTTTAATAATAGCCATTTTGAAATTGAAAACAAAACAAAACAAGACAAAAACAATAGCCATACTGACTGGTGTGAGATGATATCTTACTGTGGTTTTGATTTGCATTTCTCTAATGATTAGTGATAATGATATTTTTTGATATAGTTGCTGGCCACCTGTATGTCTCATTTTGAGAACCATCTGTTCATGTCCTTTGTCCATTTCTTAATGGGGTTATTTGTCTTTTGCTTGTTGATTTAAGTTCCTTATAGACTAGGGATATTAGACCTTTGTTGGAGGCATAGCTTGTGATATTTTCTCTCATTCTCTATGTTGTCTGTTTACTGATAGTTTATTCTGCTGTGCAGAAGCTCTTTAGTTTAACTAAGTCTCACTTATCAATTTTTGATTTCGTTGTAATTTCTTTTGGAGACTCAGCCAAAAATTCTTTGCCAAGGCTGATGTTGAGAAGGGTATTTTCTAGGTTTTCTTCTAGGATTTTTATAGCTTGAGGTCTTACATTTAAATTTTTAATTAATTTTGAATTAACTTTTTTATATAGTGAAAGACAAAGGTCTGGTTTCGTTCTTCTGCAAATGGCTAGCCAGTTATACCAGCACCATTTATTGACTTGAGAGTCATTTCCCCGTTGCTTGTTTTTGGGGGCTTTGTCGAAGATCAGATGGTTGTGAATGTGCTGCTTTATTTCTGAGTTTTCTTTTCTGTTCCATTGGTCTATGCGTCTGCTTTTGTGCCAGTACCATGCTGGGTTGGTTACTTTAGTTTGAAATCAAGCAGTGTGATGCCTCCAGCTTTGTTCTTTTTGCTTAGGATTGCTTTGGCTGTTAGGGTTCTTTTTAGACTCCATATGAATTTTAGACTAGTTTTTTCCAATTCTATGAAGAATGATGTTAGTAATTTGATAAGAGTGACACTGAATCTGTAAATTGTTTTAGGTGGTATGGTCATTTTAATGATATTGATTCTTCCAACTCAAAAGATATATATTTAAGGAACTGAGACTGGTTAGCGTGCACAAAACAGCATTCATAGTTTATCCATTTCTGAAAGAATGCATAAAGGAGGGAGGTAACAGATAGAAAGTCTGTATTATTTCAGAGGAGATAAGTAGGCCATAGAAGTTACAGGGGGTAAAATAGGGCACACTATAAGAAATAAGCATCCCAAGGTGTTGAGATACCTGATATGGACATGAGCTGCTTCAGGACAGTGAACTCACAATAACAGCAGTGTGCGAGCAGATATCGGATTACTGCCTGTCAAGGTTGTCATAGAAGAGACCGATTTGTGTGAAAGACTGGGCTAGATCAGGGACTTTCAACTTATTTTTAGTAGTGTAAATTTTTGAAGTGATCTCTTACACAAAAGCATAAAATTAAATATATATATATATGTAAAAGGAAGGCTGTTTGGTTGTGCCCCACCTTACTGGTCTCTTCAACTCCCCCATGTCCCCCCATGACTGCCCCCATGACATTTCCTTAGAATTCCAAGGACTTAAAAATGCCCCCCACCCACACTGTATAAAATCTAAGAATTATGATTCCTTTTGCTTCCAGGAGTCCATAATTATTCTATATAGGAAGTTTTTGTGTTTAAATTATCAGCTATGTTTCTTTTATTTTCATTTCTTTTTGCATTAATCTCCAAACATTATGGAATTTCACAAATTAGATTTAGGAATGTTTAGCCCAGAGTTGAGTTTAGATCTGTTGAAACACAGATTTTGACCAGTTACGACACAGAAATGATTTTTCTTCCAATGGAAGAATGTTTGAGATCTAGTAATATATGTTTTAGACACAAACTACTTGAAATCAGATTGTTTGAGAATGAGGAAGTACAGTATTAAGTAACCAGCTCCGAAAACTTTGATCAGCTTGTGTTTAGCATGTTATGGAATTATGTGTTTCTTTCAACTTTGCCTGCCCATAGAAGATCTTTTGAAGCTCACATGTAGGCAGTTAATCTTAACTGGGTTCATTGATTTATAACAGGGAGAAAAATGCTCTTGTGAATCCAAATAACTTAAACTTGAAAAAGTTAAAGTCAAGTGATTTTGTCCATAAGCCACTAATAAAATTAAAGAGATGTCAAACAGATGCCATGCAGGGGGGAATCACTGCTCTGCAGGTGCAAAAACTTGAGTTAACCAGTTAATCAGCTTCAGAGACTCAACATGCTAACCTAAAAAAGATGGATACATCAAGAATATAATGGTTTATTAATTAGCACAAAGAAAAAGATGGCAGATTTGATTTGAAAATTGAGACTTATTTTTTGATCAGCTTTTCTGGTGTATATGTTCTCTTAGCAGACCAAATTGTATCGATTTACAAAAGAGAGACACTGCCAAGTGTGTTCATTGCTGCCTTAGTTTTGGTGGCTGGAAGTAGAAGGCATTCTGGACATGCACAGCTTGAAGAATATGTAGATAAAATATGGTGGGTTTATTCACCTTGTAATATTATGAGTAGTCTCTTAGGAGCAATAGGCTAGCTGCCACATAGCAACATGGATACATTAGAAATACATAGGATTAATTTTAAAAAGAAACAATGAAATGTAACACAATACCATTTACATAAATTACAAATTAACACAAAACAAAAGAATCACATTTTGTCAAAGCACATACAAACGCATTAAAATAGTTGTGTATACAGGGAGTATAGGCAGAATAGAAGCTGTGAAACGGGGATAAAAGTAAATAATGGCAATAATCAAACAATTAGCTATTGTACAGTATAAAACCAGTGGCATGTAAGAGAAATATAAAAAGTGAAGTTTTGAAATGAAGAAGACCGACATAATTGTGAGAATAAGGGAAGACTTCTTAGAGGAGGAAATGCTTGAGTTGGCATAGACAATATGGAAAATTTGGAGAACTTAAATAATTCAGTGTAGTTGTCATGGGAGATGAGGTGAATGCTACAAGCCAGGTAGAGATCACAGACTGGTACTCCATGTGAGCAACTTGTGTTTTATCCCAGAGGCAATAGAACAAATGGAAGTTTTAAGAAAAGGAAAAAATAAGAATGGATTAAGTAATACATAAACCACTCAAGAGGCAGGGTAGAGACCACATTTGAAGAAATAGAACTGAGAGAGAGAAATCAGTTGGGATATTTAAAACAGAGACGATAACTATCTGTAATTAAGGAAGTAACAATGAGGATGGATGCTGGGGAAAGGTGTGGGAAGTGTTGAGGAGATAATGTTGGCAGGACTTTGTGACTGATTCGATATGGAGAGGTGAGGAAAATATTTTAGGATGGTCCCCAATTCTTTGGCTTGGATGATTGGATGCTTAGCAGTGTTGTTAAGCAACAGAGGGAACACAGGAGAAGCTTTAGGAGAAGACCTAGTTTAGCTTAGCACATATTGAATTTGAAGCACTTGTGGGACCATTCCTAACAGTGATGTCTAATTGGTAATTGAATCTTGTTATTAGGAGAGTGGTCTGAGATAGGAATATAAATTTGTGAATTGAGGCAGAGGAAAAAGTGTTGTCCCTATTCCAAGCACCCGGTGGAAATATAAAAAGGAAGAGAAAAAAGAACCAAGCACTGTGGAGAGTGCAAAGGAATGGGTAAAGGAAGGAAGGAGCAAAGGAAGGTATTTAGGGAATAATAGAAGAAGAGAGCAAGGGAAGAAGAAAGCTGGAAAATAGAAGGAAAATGAGGAGAAGGCAATGTCTTAGTAGTCTAGGGAGTTAAACTCTTGACGAACGTGGAGGAAAGGCTTTCTTCTACTCCTCATATCCAACTATCAGCCTAACCTGCTAAAGACTTCCCTGAAGCTTGCCTCTCTGTGGGTCTCCATTGCCATCTTCATTTTCTGATCCTAAACCACCATCAACTCTCCACTGTGACAGCCTCTTAACTGTTCTCTTGCTTCTACTCTAATCTTAAATTACAACCAAAAGACTCTAGTTAAAACAAATTGTATCATTCCACTTATCTGCTCATAAACTTTTAATCAACTCCCCTTATAAACAGGGAAAAAACTATATTCTATCATGACCTACAAGAACCTGCTGTATCTGCCCTCCATGAGATGATCTCTCTAACCCATCTCATGCCACTTCCTTCTTTAGTCTCCATTGTCT
Source organism: Cacajao melanocephalus (assembly GCA_963573385.1). Classification (NCBI taxonomy): domain Eukaryota; kingdom Metazoa; phylum Chordata; class Mammalia; order Primates; family Pitheciidae; genus Cacajao; species Cacajao melanocephalus. The sequence continues at coordinate 104,705 of CAUYLG010025723.1, forward strand.
TCTATTCTCTTCTTAAGATGCAACAAGCTCTTTGCTTGCTCTTTCCTTTCCTCAAATGTTAGCATGGATTTTCCTTTCTTATTTTTCATGACCTGATGCAAATATCATATGCTCAGAGTAATCTTCCCTGACCACTCTATCCCTCTACCACTCTGTCTTCATCACCCTATTGCTTTATATTTTATTTCCTTTATATCACTTTGTGCCAAGCACTGTGTTAAGTGCTTTTTCATGTATTAATCATCTCAGTGATACTATAAGGTAGGTACCTGTATCCATCTGGGTTCTTTCAGGGAAATGAAGCTACTACAAGTCATATGGGAAAAGGGAATTAATATAGGAATTTTTTTGTGGGAGGGTCTGGAGAAGTGAAGATTTGAAGGCAGTGGCAGAAGCAGTGGAGAGCAGCGAGAAATCCACTGATGGTGGGCACATCAGGGAAAAGTCTTAATCACCAAGTGAGAACTTGTAGAGAGATTTGGAATCTTCTTGTGTCTGACTGCCATGAACTTCTGAGAGCAGCCCTTTGATTCACTTCTGTCTTCTAAATTCACATGAGTTTCTTGTAGCATGGAACTATCCAGAGAAGGGAGTTCTAGGAAGCCAGTGTTCAGCCTTAAAGGGCCTGATGGTAATGATGCCAAGCCAACAACAAACAACTAACAATAGTACCATTATCTCCATTTCTCAACAGGAGAAATTAAAGGGAAAAAAGATTATGCAGTTTTCACAGGGTCACATAACTAAAGAGGTGAAGAGTGGGATTCAGACCTAGCCATTCTGGCTTCTGGAACTTGCTTTCACCACTGTGTCATATGCCTTCAGTATATACATTCTGTGACAACCAGGACCTATTTATCTTATCCCCAATACCTCCCACAGTACTTAATACATGGTAGACACTCAGCAAGATCCATTGAAAAAAAAATAAATGCAGGAATGAAAATGTTGAGGTAATTGATGAGGTTATTAATTACTCAGCATAACCAATGCCACTGTAGTGACTGAGAAAACATCAGATGAAAATGGGTTAAAGAGTGAATGGAGGATTCAGATGGCATATAGGACGCAGGACTGGCTTGCAGCTCCTGCTTGCATGGACAGAGAAGAATGTGAAGACTCATATTGTGAACTTTTGCCCCAAGAACTACCACAGGAACGTACCAGCAAAGCCAAAAGAATCCACAGACCCTTTAAAGAAACTGGATCACCACTGAAGGCTTCAGTGAAATAGATAGCATAAATAAAAAACAATCACAATTTCTGTTCACACTTAGACAAATGCAAAATCAAGTTCATACTTAGACAAATGCAAAATGCACTGGAAAGTATCAGCAATAGAATTAAACAAGTGGAAGAAAGAATTTCAGAGCCTGAAGACAAGGCTTCTGAATTAACCCAATCTGTCAAAGTAAAAGAAAAAGGTAATTAAAAAAAATGAACAAAGCCTCCAAGAAGTTTGGAATTATGTTAAACATCCAAACCTAAGAATAACTGGTGTCTCTGAGGAAGAAGAGACATTTAAAAGTTTAGAAAACATATTTGAAGGAATAATTGAGGAAAACTTCCCTGGCCCTGCTAGAGATCTAGACATCCAAATGCAATAAGCTCAAAGAACACCTGGGAAACTTATCACAAAAACTTCATCACCTAGGCACATAGTCATCGAGTTATCTAAAGTCAAGACAAAGGCAAGAGTCTTAAGAGCTGTGAGGCAAAAGCGTGAGGTAATCTATAAAGGAAAACTTATCAGATTAACAGCAGATTTCTCAGCAGAAACCCTATAAGCTAAAAGTTATTAGAGTCCTATTTTTAGCCTCCTTAAACAAAATAATTATCAGCCAAGAACTTTGTATCCAGTGAAACTAAGCTTCATAAATTAAGGGAAGATACAGTTCTTTTAGGACAAAAAAATTCTGAGAGAATTCACTACTACCAAGCCAGTACTATAAGAACTGCTAAAAGGAGGTCTAAATCTTGAAACAAATCTTTGAAATACATCAAAATAGAACTTCCTTAAAGCATAAATCTCACAGGACCTATATGAAAATAACACAATGAAAAAAATGCATTCAGGCAACAAATAACATGATGATTAAAATAGTACCTCACATTTCAATACTAATATTGTTTGAATGTAAATGGCCTAAATGCTCCACTTAAAACATACAGAATGGCAAAATGGATAAAAACCTACCAACCAAGTTTCTGCTGTCTTCAGGAGACTCACTTAACACATAAAGACGAATATAAAGTAAAGAGGTGGAAAAAGCTATTCCATTCAAATGGACACCAAAAGTGAACAGAAGTTGTAACCATTCTTATATCAGACAAAACAAACCTTAAAGCAACAGCAGTTAAAAAAGACAAAGGGGAATACTATATAATAATAAAAGAACTAGTCGAACGGGAAAATATAATTCTAAATATATATGCACCTAACCCTGAAACTCCCAAATTTATAAAACAATTACTACTAGACCTAAAAAAAAAATGAGGTAGATGGCAGCAGGATAATAGTGGGGACTTCAGTGCTCACTGACAGCACTAGACAGGTCAAGACCAAAAGTCAGAAAAAAAAAGGACTTAAACTATACTCTACAACAGATGGACTTAACAGATATTTACAGAACATTCTACCAAACAACTACAGAATATACATTCTATTCACTAGCACATGTAACATCCTCCAAGATAGACCATATGCTAGGCCACAGAACAAGTCTCAGTAAATTTAAGAAAATGAAAATTATGGCCAGGCATGGTGGCTCACTCCTGTAATCCCAGCACTTTGGGAGGCAGAGGTGGGCAGATCATCTGAGGTCAGGAGTTCAAGACCAGCCTGGCCAACATGGCAAAACCCTGTTTCTGCTAAAAATACAAAAATTAGCTAGATGTGCTGGTACATGCCTGTAATCCCAACTACTTGGGAGGCTGAGGCAGGAGAATCTCTTGAACCCAGGAGGCAGAGGTTGCAGTAAGCAAAGATTGCACCATTGTACTCCAGCCTTGGCAACAAGAGTGAAACTCTGTCTCAGAAAAAAGAAAAGAAGAAAAAAAAAAAGGAAAGGAAAGAAAAGAAAATCAAAATTATATCAAATACTCCCTCAGACCACAGTGGAATAAAATTGGGAACTCTCAAAACCATGCAAATACATGGAAATTAAATTACCTGCTCCTGAATGATCACTGGGTCAACAATGAAATCAAGATGAAAATTAAAAAATTCTTTGAACTAAATGGTAATAGTGACACAAGCTATCCAAACCTCTGGGATACAGCAAATGCAGTGGTAAGAGGGAAAGTTTGTAGCATTAAATGCCTGCATTGAAAAATCTGAAAGCACAAATAAACAATCCAAGATCACACCTCATGGAACTGAAGAACAAGAGCAATCCAAACCCAAACCCAGCAGAAGAAAAGAAATAACAAAGATTGGAGTAGAACCAAAGAAAATTGAAACAAAAAAATACAAAAGATAAGTGAAACAAAAAGCTGGTTCTTTGAAAAGATAAACAAAATTGGTAGACCATTAATGAGATTAACCAAGAAAAAAAGAGAGAAAATCCAAAGATGCTGAATTAGAATGAAAATGAGAGCTATTACAACTGATAACACAGAAATACAAAAGATTATTCAAGGCTACTGTGAAACACCTTTATGCACATAAACTAGAAATCCTAGAGGAAATGGATAAATTCCTGGAAATATACAACCCTCCTAAATTAAACCAGGAAGATATACTTAATAGAATCTCTGAACAGACCAATAATAAGTAGTGAGGTTGAAATAGTAATTTAAAAAGTGCCAACAAATAAAAGTCCAGGACTAGATGGATTCATAGCTGAATTCTATCAGACATTCAAAGAAGAATTGGTACTAACACTATTCCAAGAGATAGAGAAAGAGGGATTTCTCCCTCAATCATTCTGTGAAGCCAGTGTCACCATAATACCAAAACCAAGGAAGGATATAACAAGAAAAGAAAACTACAGACCAATATTGCTGATGAACATAGATACAAAAATCCTTGACAAAATACTAGCTAACTGTATCCAACAGCATATCAAAAAGACAATCCACCATTATCAAGTGGGTTTCATACCAGGGATGGAAGGATAGTTTAACATATGTAAGTCAATAAATGTGTTTGTTTATGTGTTTAAGCCACATAAACAGAATTAAAAATAAAAATTACATGATTATCTCAATAGATGTAGAAAAAAAATCATGTGACAAAATCCAGCATCACTTTATGATTAAAACCCTCAGCAAAATCAGCAAGAAGAGACATGCCTTAAGGTAATAAAAGCCATCTATGACAGTCCCACAGCCAGCATTATACTGAGTGGGGAAACATTGAAAGCATTCCCACTGAGAACTGGAACAAGACAAGGATGCCCATTTTCACCACTTCTATTCAACATGGTACTGGAAGTTTTAGCTAGAGCAATCAGACAAGAGAAAGAAATAAAGGGCATCCAAATCAGTAAAGAGGAAGTTCAACTGTTGATGTTGTGGATATGATTGTATACATAGAAAGATCTAAAGACTCATCCAAAAAGCTTCTGGAACTGGGAAATGAATTCAGCAAAGTTGCAGGATACAAAATTAATACACATCAGTAGCTCTGCTATACACAAACAATGACGAAACAGAGAATGAAATCAAGAATGCAACCTCTTTTATAATAGCTGCCAAAAAAATAAATAAATAAATAAAAACAACTTAGGAATATACCTAATCAAGGAGGTGAAAGACCTCTACAAGGAAAACTACAAAATACTCCTGAAAGAAATCATGAGTGACACAAACAAAGGAAACACATCCCTTGCTCATGGATGGGCAGAATCATTATTGTTAAAATGACCATACTTCCAAAAGCAATCTACAAGTTCAATGCAATGCCTATGAAAATACTATCATCATTTTCACAGAACTAAAAAAAAAAATTCTAAACTTCCTATGGAAAAAAGAGCCCACATAGCCAAAGCAAGACTAAGCAAAAAGAACAAATCTGGAGGCATGGCATACCCGAGTTCAAACTATACTATAAAGCTATAGTTTCCAAAACAGCATGGTACCAGTATAAAAATAGGCATATAGACCAACAGAACAAAATAGAGAACCCAGAAATAAAGTATTTGACTTTATTTCTGATCTTTGACAAAGTAAGCACAAATATAAGGTGGGGATAGGACACTCTATTCAACAAATGGTGCTGGGATAATTGGCAAGCCATATGTAGAAGAATGAAACTGGATCCTCATCTCTCATCCTATACAAAATCAACTCAAGGTGGTTCAAAGACTTAAATCTAAGACCTGAAGTCATAAAGATTTTAGAAGATAACATTGTGAAAACCTTTTTAGACATTGGATTAGGCAAAGACTTGATCCAAGAACCCAAAAGCAAATGCAACAAAAAAAAGATAAATAGATGGGACCTAATTAAACTTAAAAAGCTTCTGCACAGCAAAAGAGATAATTAATAAACAGACAACCCAAAGAGTGGGAGAAAATCTTCACAATCTATTTATCTGACAAAGGACTAATATTCAGAATCTACAAATAACTCTAACAAATCAGCAAGGAAAAAAACAATCCCATCAAAAAGTTGGCTAAGGACATGCATAGGCAATTCTCAAAAGAAGATATACAAATGGCCAACAAACATAAAAAAGTGCTCAACGTCACTAATTATCAGGGAAATGCAAATAAAAACCACAATGCAATGCCCACCTTACTTCTGCAAGAATGGCCATAATCAAAAAATCAAAAAAGTAATAGATGTTGGTGTGGATGTGGTGAAAAGGGAATACATTTACACTGTTGTTGGGAAAGTAACTAGTACAGCCACTATGGAAAACAGTGTGGAGATTCCTTAAATAAGTAGAAGTAGATCTACCTTTGATCCAGTAACCCCACTACTAGATATCTTCCCAGAGGAAAAGAAGTCATTATACAAAAAAGATACTTGCACATGCCTGTTTACAACAGCCCAATTTGTAATTACAAAGATATGGAACCAGCCCAAATGTCCCATCAATCATTGAATAGATAAACAACGTGATAATATGGAATACTACTCATCCATACAAAGGAACAAAACAATGGCATTTGCAACAACCTGGCTGGAATTGGAGACTGTTGTTCTAAGTGAAGTAACTCAGGAATGGAAACCAAACATTGCATGTTCTCACTCATATGTGGGAGCTGAGCTGTGAGGACACAAAGGCATAAGAATGATACATTGGACTTTGGGGACTTGGGGGAAAGGGTGGGGGTGGCAAGGGATAAAAGACTACACATTGGGTACAGGATACACTGCTCAGGTGATAGGTACACCAAAATCTCAGAAATCACCATAAAGAACTTCTTCATGTAACCAAACACAACCTGTTCCCCAGAAACCTATTGAAATAAAAAAATTAAATATTAAAAAAAACAGGAGTGAAAGAGTGAATGAAGGTGAGTATGTAGAGACAAGTGTAGACTTCCAGGTCATTTGGTGCTGTATAAATGTGACGTTTTTATTGTATGGCTTCATTACTACAAAGCTCTTTATAATGACAATATGACAATTACCAGAGACATAGTTTCTCGCTATGTAATTGGTTATGTGCTACTCTACTAACACTCTAGGACTTTGAATACATCTTATTACCATTACTATCCATTAACCTGAGAGAAGTTCTAGCTTCTTCACAAGAGATAATCAGTTTCTCCAATAAATACATCACAATTATTTTCTCTTGTCCTCTATTTCTTTTCTTTTTACACTTTTCAGTGTAGTTCACATATCTTAAATGTTCACTTGGTGGAGATACGTGTGTGTGTGTGTGTGTGTGTGTGTGTGTATCAGAAGGTACACATACTACCAATCAAGATATGCAAAATATAGAACATTTCAGCTCTCTGGGAGACTCCCTTGTGCTGTCTGAAATCAGTATCTCTATTCTATTTTATCTTGCTTCTTTTGCTAAACCTGATATTTCTGAGATTAATTCATTTAATATATAGCTTGTTTTTTATATTGCTGTTATTTCTATACAATCTGCTACAAAATATTGCAACTTATTTTTCCATGTTATTGTTGGTGGTTAGTTTTTTTATATTTGGTTATTATAAATAAATCTATGAACATTCTATTATATGACTTTTGGTGGTGATATATATTTATTTCCCTTGTATATATAACTAGGAATGGAATTTATGAGTCATAAGGTGTACATATGTTTAGTTTTAGTAGATACTATCAAAATGCTTTACAAAGTGATTGTACTAATTTAAACTCTTGCGAACAATGAGGAGAGTTTCAGTTGTTTCACATACTCAGCAATACTTTTAATTATTAGACTCTTTTTGCTTTAAAGAATGTACAATTTAGGAAAATAGGATTAACACATAGGAAAACATAGCTAAAATACAAAGTGCTACATGATGAGTGTATGATGGGACAAAAATTAAGGAACTGTGGGTATTCCCAGACTTTGTCCCTTGTCCAGAACTCCAAGGATAATCTTGCAATTGCTGGCCCAGTATTCCCCTTCTTACTATATTTATATGTTTAACCAAGATATAAGTTTCGTAAATAAAGTGCACAGATCTCAAATGATAGTTGGATGAGTTTTGGCAATTAGGCACCTCTGTACAACCACTTCTCAAAACAAGTGATAGAATATATTCTTCACCATCCAAAGTTCTCTCATACCCCTTTCCAATCAATCTCCTCCCTTAAAACTTGCCAATAGAGGCAATCACTCTTTGATTTCTGTTACCAGCCATTTGCACTTGCCCAAACTTCTGCAGATGTCCCATGGGGAGAGTTGGTTGTGTGTTTGGGGCTTGACAAGATTCCAATCCTTCAACATAGTCAGCATGCCTATCAAAACTCTGAGGGTTCCCCTACCCCACCCTTAGTAAAGTATCTCTACTTTGGCTAGCTCCCATGATTGGCAAAATGCTGCTAAGGTAGAAAATGATCAGCATTTGCCAACTTTTCTCTAAAAAGGACATTTTCTTCTTTGGAAATTTGGGCAATGTAGACATTTTTGCTTCTGCAGTTGTCTGATGCCTCTAAAAATATTATCTTTAAATCTTTGTAAATTTTTCCCAAAATTGTCGCAGCAGAAATGTTGAGCTATTACTGTTTACTGCTTCCTACTTGAAAATGGATGTCTATTTTCTTTTTGAAAATTATTTTAAAAGAATTTATCAACAAGTACCTATTAATCACCTGTTTTATTCTTAACACTGTGCTGTGACAGTTAGAAAAAGAATCTAAGCAGATGATCCTTAACCAAGGTAGCTGACATCATTTAAGAAGAAAAAACATAGCCAAGTGAAACTATAAGTGGATGACAGTGTGGCAATTCCTCAAGGATCTAGAATCAGAAATACCATTTGACCCAACAATCCCATAACTGGGTATATACCCAAAGGATTATAAATCATTCTACTATAAAGACACATGCACACATATGCTTATTGCAGTACTGTTCACTATAGCAAAGACTTGGAACCAACCCAAAGGGCCATCAATGATAGACTAGATAAAGAAAATCTGACACTTATACACCATGGAATACTATGCAGCCATAGAAAAAGAATGAGTTCATGTCCTCGGCAGGGACATGGATGAAGCTGGAAGCCATCATTATCAGCAAACTAACACAGGAACAGAAAACCAAACACTGCATGTTCTCACTCATAAGTGGGAGTTGAACAATGAGAACACATGGACACAGGGAGGGAAACGTCACGCACTGGGGCCTATCAGGGGTGGGGTGCATAGGGGAGGGATAACATTAGGAGAAACACCTAATGTGGATGATGGGTGGATAGGTGCAGCAAACACCATGGCACGTGTATACCTATGTAACAAACCTGCACGTTCTCACATGTATCCTAGAACTTATAATAGTAATACAAGAAAGCATTACAACAATGTCAAATATAATAGGAAAGTCTGTAACCTTGGTTACGTCATTTTGCCTTCCAGATTTATAATTACAAGCAAGAGGTCTGATTCCAATTTGTGACTATCAAACATTTATGTTAAACACACTGAGCCGGATGATGAGGTTGGCCACTAAGTAGCTGCCCAGGATATCCATTTAAATGAGGTATAAAAACAGCAATGGAAACATAATAAGATGGAGAAAACGCAATTTATCAGAACCTCACTCAGGAAGAGTACTGTATGACTGTATGTGATCATAGAATAAGCTGTTTGGGATATTGGGTGAGATTCCCAAGGAGAATGCTTAAGAAAGAACAGATGTAAGATAAACTCTTCTAAGGAGAGGAAAGCTGGTTCACCGCAGAGCTTTTGTTTTGTAAAACAGCAAGTTTAGGTTCCATCCAAGATGCCTGGGACGAGAGAGGAGAGGTTGAGGCTCTAGCAGCCCTATTTTTCTGTCACCTCATGCAGCTTTCAATATTTCTGCATAAATGATGAGCACATAGTTTGAGAGTATAGTCTAAATGAGACCACATTCATATTAGCTCTGCATGTTCAGCCTAAGTCTCTAGTAAAGAACTTCTTTATAAATAAAGTTGCACACAGAACCCCAGTACAAAAACATGAAAGAGAAATCACCTGGTTAAATTATACACAAGGGTGTGGGGCTTTGTGTGCTCAGCTTCCTTTAAAATCTGCTGATAAAATTTTGCCAAATCCTTGGCCTCAATGGAATACTCTTTGAAAACTACTTAGATGATTCCCACCTTTTTTTTTTAACCACTGATGTTCTGTGATTCTGTGATAAGGGATAGACATCTGGAGAATCAGATTGTAATACTTTATTTCTTAAATATTAATCTGTCATTCATGAATATTAATGCTTTAATTATTCAATGTAATAACATATTTTGAGAAAAAAGGAAACATTTACATGTTAAAGGTACAATTATCCCTTTTATTTTCTCTCTCTTTTTTATATTCTGAAAGTTTTCCTGGACTTCTTGTGGCCCTTCTATTAAATAATGTTTTTATTTCTATAACCTCTTTCCTTTTATTTTATTATGTATCTTTGAAATAGTCACCTGTTCTTGTTTTCTGGATGCCCACTCTTCTTACAGCTCTCTGAGGCTGTTAAGTAGAATTCTCTTGATGTTTGTTTCTCTTTTCTAGGGTAGCTAGTGTTTGCCTCTCAGTTCTTTCTTCCATCCTATTTTTTTCTTTTCTGAACAGCTGGTTCTCTGCAAGTTTCCCAGGAGCCTTGATTGTAATTCATATTTAAGCATGAAGGACTGTTGATTAGTAAAGGCAGATGACGTGGTTTCCTCTGTTGCTTCAGGTGCCCCTCCACAGGGTGACAGCAATTTGAATTCAGGGTATGCTGACTGCTAGGCTTCCCCTCCATCAGGCTGCTCTGTCTCTCCCTCTGCTGGGCTACAATGAAGAGAGCCAGCTTTCAGGGACCAGCTTTCATGTAGGTGCAAGTTCTTCCCAGGCAACTTCTTTAATTATTCAGGAGCATTTCCCACCTTCACTGGGGGGAGACACTGCTGTGGCATGGGGCAGAGAGAGTGAAGAAGGGGCTATCACCTGACCCAGCAGAATTCCGCAGGTGGCTCTTCTTTCATCATCTCAACTTCTGCCTCTTCTCCCATTCTCTCTACGTTGCTCATTCCAAAAAATTATACAGGGAAAACTTACTCATGTGGCGGTCTTTCTCCTGTGCATTTCCTGAGCTGGGGGCCTCCTCCTGCATCCAGTGTTATTAGGCAGTATAAGCCATTGTTCAAGATTTTTAAAATGGCTGTAACTCCCATTCTTGGTGCTTTTTTAATGGCTTTATATCCTGGTGCACTTTACTGAGGTAGCATACTAAAGATGGGGCAGCTGGAAAGCTCTGGGTGCAAGCAACAGGAGGTGTATTGCTGGTAGAGAATTTAAACACAGTAATAAAACCAACTGAAAGGAAGTCTGGTTTTTATAATCACCAAGGTCGGTGATAACTGGCCTCCTCCAATCTCCCGACCAACGATTCTTTGATCTAAGTTCTAAATAATTGCTTTGGTTACTGTAGAGTTTTAATACCATATATGTGTGTCAAAAAAACCCACAGTTCTTACTGCTTATTCTTTAACAACACTGGATTCTACAGCAAAGCTAATTTGGAAATTTCCCAATTATACAGTTGACCTCAACACAAATAAGCATAATTTTTATTGCTTATTCTATAAGAAACACTGGATTCTACAGAGAAGCTAATTTGGGAATCTTCCAGTTACGTAGTTGACCCCAACACAAAGGGACTCAGCTAGCTATGTTTGTTTCCAGAGTAAGTTCTTAAAGATTTGGAAGCATTCAAGCTCAGTTTGGAAGCATTTGTATTTCCAATCCCTGTGCTGCTACCTATGCTAGCTTTGAAAAGAGTAGACTTGAAATAAATGACAGTGTGGTTATGGTAAAGAAGAAACAGAGCTTGAGTTACTTCCATTATCTCATTTTATGTGACAATTTTGAGTTTTATTTGTGCTTAAACTTAAAACAATGATCATCAGACCAAATAGTGAACTGTAACATTTTTGTGGTAGATACTAATTTTAGTTCACACACGAAATACTTCACTATTTTTAAATGGAAATTTTTGTTTATAAATTAAATATTTGTTTCAAACTGTGGAACAAATTAAAGAAGTAATGATTCGTTCTGAAAGCAATTTTGTCATAAAAAAGAGAGTTTTAAAAGATGATGCATCTGGGTGTCAAATAACTGCATGTCGCTGCTTTTTGTCATTTCAGTGGGTTGGGGGAAGGAAGGAAGTCAATAGGTGTGTTCATGCTGCCATTTTGAACCAGTAGCGCAGGCACCACAAGAAATTAGAGAACTCAAGAGGTTAAATAAGTTGTTTAAAGCAAGGTTTATGTCAGTAGTGGAGCTTGTGTCCCACTCTCATTATTTTTACTTAAACTAGTCATTGCACTTCGTGTGATTAGTCAGCCTGTGAAGAATATCCATAAACATCCAGCTTTCCCAGTCCCTTTGGGCTGAGCACAAGTCCCATTCCTCGTTAGGACTTCTCCGAAGGCTGTTTCAGCTCAAACTTTTCTCAAGCCTCACATACCTTATCCTTCATCTAGTGCTTTTCATATTATACCTGTGTTTTGCTTCCACCTGGACTGTAATCTCTTTAAGGGTAGGAACCATATTTAATGAATTGCTCTATCTCTTTGCAGCACAGAGCCTACTTCCTGTAGGTTTCCAGGAGTAGTTGCTGATAGAGATGGTTATGGTAAGGTTGCAAAGAAAGGCTAACCCTCAATGGTGACTCACTTTGAAGACGGATTTTTACAAAAAAATCAATTCATTTGGAAACTAGTCTGAAAAATGAACTCTGAACTCTCAGTGTTTTTACTTTTTAGTCAAAAGTAAAGTATGATTACAACACAATGACATTTCTTGATAGCTTAATTTACACAGTGGCTCCAAAGGAATTTCCAGAAGTATGATTACAGATGCATTCTGTGCTACGGCAAAGTCATTCGCACATGCATCTAGCCTCCTTCAGAAGGCTGACTCTGAAAGATAACACTTTTTGGATCTGCTGGTTTGGTTACCCAAATAACCTGAGGTAAATACTATTTTCCTAAAGCACTAAGTCATATTAATGGCATTGGGTCAATCTGAAACATTATCAGAGATGAGAAGAAAACTGGATTTGACAAGAGAGTAACAGTTTGCTCCCTCTCTCATTAGGAGAAAGTTTTGAGCTTGTTCTCTTCACAGCCAGGGCATTGTTGTAATCAGACACCTTCTGCTAAGTGTTATTCAATTTCAATTCCAGAGAGAAATAAAAAAGGATAAGAGAGCTGTGACTGAGAGAATTGTACTTTATATCATTTATATATATATATATTTATATAAAATATAAATATATATATATATTTTTTTTAATCCAGAAAGACAATTTAACAGATTGAGGAAGTTGTGGGAGAAGAGATAGCTGTATAAGTACAGTCTCAAACAAAAGATCTTTCATTGAGAAAAATAAGACTGTGTTTATCAGGTCATGGTGGAATGGAGAGGATAAGTTGAGGCTTGTTTAACAAATACAAATATTGGATATTCAAGAATGGTAAGTTTAGAATAAATATAAGGTGTGTATTATTTCAACAGAGGGAAGTAAATACGCTTCTGGAACTCATTTAGCCTCAGAGGTGGTACCAGCTAAAATAGAAGTAGGTTGCAAAGTACTCACAACTCATTCCAAGGTGATAGGTATAGCATAGATTATTAAGGGAAGCCAGAGTTATTGGACCTTTCCCTGACCTCTGAGGCTGATGCTGAATGTGACATGCTGGCTCTCCAGGACTCATTCTTGGGATCATCATTAGAGACAGCAGTCAGTTGGACTGCACAACCAAGGGACTGGCCCAGGGGCACAATTCTGATGTTCTCAGGTTTCATCTCACTGAGCTAAATATTAACTTTTGGCCTGTAGTGTCTGTCACCAAGTCATCTGTCTTGGTAAATGCTGTTGGAGTCTCAGCATTGTGAGAAGGCAATGAATTTCCCCTGCTGACAGTGAGAATATCCACACCAAGCTGCTATAGAGATTTCTGCTTCCCACAATGTTTATGACAGTAAATTAGGCTACAGAGTGCACTAGAGATTGTTTACATAACCCCTGATAGCTGGTATATTTGTCAGTCCCACTCCATGGGCTGACTTTAGTAGAGCTGATAATATTTAAAATATAAGGTTATAGAGAATGTATGAAATTATCAGAATGCTTTATAAGAACTCACACTTGTTTATGTGGATATTTCCCTTGGATCTCATGTGTTTTCTTTCCTCCTCTTTTTCACTTTGGTTTTTGATATGGTTTGGAACTGTGTCCCCACCCAAATCTCATGTTCAGTTGTAATTTCCAATGCTGGAGATGGTGTCTGGTAGAAGGTGATTAGATCATGATGGTGGATCCTTCGAAAATGATTTAGCACCATCCTTTTGGTGCTGTTCTTGTGATGGAGTTCTCATTAGATCTGGCTGTTTAAAAGTGCACAACACCTCCCACCCTCTCTCTTCCTCCTTCTCTGGCCATGTAAGACATGCCTACTTCTCCTTCACCTTCCACCATGACTGAAAGGTTCCTGAGGTCTCTGCAGAAGGTGAGCAGAAGCCACTCTGCTTCCTGTACAGCCTGCAGAACCTTGAACTAATTAAATCTCTTTTCTTTATAAGTCACCGAGTCTCAAGTCTTTCTTTAAGGCAGAGCAAGAAGGGAGTAATACAGTTCTAGTACTAACTTTCCATTTTTCTCTGGATTCATTGTTAGTTTCAATTCTGTACTCAAATAGAGTAGCTTGGGCTTTTCTTTTAAACTTGTTGCAGGTCCTAGGTCTGGCTCTCTACAGAGCCATTTTCTTAGGAAAGTCAGTGACACAAATTGGCCACATGTGCAGATAATTTTCAGCTCTCTAGATCTCACCCTAACTCTTTACCTTGTGTCCAGACTTTCAGTTCAGCTTTATGCTTCCACTTACCTTGTTCAGTCTTTAGCAGAAAATCCTGTTTTATAAAACTTGATTGCAAAATAGAGACTGTTACATAAAGCAATCACCATTGAGTGTCATTCCAATCAAAACATAAACTTTCAGGAAATACTCACTTTTGCAACTTGTGTGTGTAGCCCTCATTTGCAGTAAATTTTGTCCTTTGATACTAGAATCTGATATTTCAAAAGAGCTAAAGTTATCTGGTTTTAAAAAAATAAATTTGATGGTAAAGTAGCCCCAATAGGTTGTTCTTCATATAATTTTTACTTTCATCAAGCTAAAAATCTGTTTTCTTATATATTTCATTCATTTGATATAATTTCATGGCCACTTTGTTTCCATAACTACAAGAAGACTTACTGATACAGAAGTAAATGATACACAGAAAACATTATTAAAATAGTAGCTCTGGAGGGAAATTTTGATTTATTGGCTCAAGTAATCCTTTATATCCTTAATGGCTTTTAGCAGGCCAAGACTAATTAGTTGATTATGAATTTTAAATGTGATGGTCACTACTTGCAATGCTTTGTTTATTTTGTTTTGTTTTTTTGATGAAGCAGAATGAAATAGAAGAGAATAGAATAATATAGAATAGAATAGGATGCCAGTTATGCTTAGGATATAGAAAGTCACAAGATAACTCTGTTCCTATCCTACCAATAAGACTGAATAGTCAACAGCAACAAAAATTAATTTTCTTGAATCCACAATAGAGTTTAGGTCACTGGGTAACAAGGTGAACTGAATTCTTCAAAGTGCACCAAAGGTAACTATATTAATAAAAAACCCAAATCCAGATCACTTATATTAAATCAACTCCCCATAATAATGTCCTGATAGAAGAAGAAACATGTCCATTTCTGTATTCAAATATTTTAATACTCAGTTGGTATTTTTCTAAGCATAATGTTTGGCATTTGATTACAAAAGTTAAAATATCCCCCAAAACTAACCCATGATGAAGAGACAAATTAGTAGAGATGATATAGATGCTGGAACATTGAACTTTGAAAATACTTATGATTGATATTTATTAATGATGTTAATCATTGGAGAAGCAGACAACATGGAAGAATAGATTCAGAATTTCAGTAATGTGATAAAAACTACATACAAAAGAGATTTTATAAGCTGATTGGTCACAGCTGAACAAGTCTGAGTGAACTTGAAGGTAGAACAATAGAAGTTATTTAAGCTTAAACACAAGAAAAAAACAGGTGGTGGTAGAGAGGACAAAGAATCTGAGAGCTAAGAATTGTAGGGCAACATCAAAAGTTAACATATGTGTAACTAGAGTCCCAGGTAGAGGAAAAACAGGAGAGCAGAAAAAAATATTTGAAGAGATCATGGGCAAGTCTTTTCGAAAATTGATGAAATATAATAAACCAAAGAGCTAAACAGTTTACAATGTGTATGCAATTAATAGCGGAATTTTGAAGTACATAAAACAAACACTTACAGGACTGAAGCGAAAAAAAGTCCACAATTATAGATGGAAATCTCAATACTTCCCACACAGGAATTGCTAGAACAAATACACAAAAAAGTAAGAATATAGGAGACATGAATTACACTATCAACCAAACTTAAGCAAATTGACATTTATAGAACACTTCACCCATCAGTAATAGGATACACATTCTTTTCAAGTACACATGGAACATTCATTAAGAAGCACTATCTCCTGGGCCATAAAACAAAGCTCAAGGAATTTTAAATAACTGAAATTATGTGTATTAGGCCATTCTTGCATTGCTATGAATAAATATCCGAGACTGGGTAACTTATAAAGAAAGAGGTTTAATTGGCTCACAGCTCTGCAGGCTGTACGGGAAGCATAATGCTGGCATCTGCTTCTGGGGAAGCCTCAGGAAGCTTACAATCATGGCAGAAGATAAAAAGGGAGCAGGTGTTTCACATGGTGGGAGCAGGAGCAAGTGCAAAGGGGAAGGTGCTACACACTTCTAATGGCCAGAACTAATGAGAACTCACTCACTATCTCAAGGACAATACAAGGGGATGGTGCTAAACCATTCTTGAGAAATGCACCCCCATGATCCAGTCATCTCCCACCAAGCCCCACCTTCAACACTGGAAAGTACATTTCAGTATGAGATTTGGGATGGGACACACATTTGAAGTATATAATTATGTAAAGTAATTTTTCTGCAGAATGGATTTAAACTTGAATCAATAACAGAAAGCTATTAAAAAGAAGCCAGGCACACTGGTACATGTCTGTAATCTCAGCTACTCAGGAGGCTGAGAGTTCAAGGTCACATAGCAAGACCTAATTTCAAAGGTATTGCAATGATTTCTTTAACATTTTGCAACCATTAATGAATCAGCCTTATTATCATCATGTATAATAGATGATAAAAATAACACTTGTGTGGCAAAGAGAAAATTGCTCATACAGTTACTGAAAATCATTTTTCTTATTATACATTGATGCTGTGTATGCAATCTTTGATAAATTACCTGGTAAATAAGAAACTGTATTTCTCAGTGTTATCATTTATATAATTCTATAGTTAAAAAACATTTCAAAGCAATGTTTATTACA
This sequence comes from Cacajao melanocephalus, assembly GCA_963573385.1. Classification (NCBI taxonomy): domain Eukaryota; kingdom Metazoa; phylum Chordata; class Mammalia; order Primates; family Pitheciidae; genus Cacajao; species Cacajao melanocephalus. The sequence continues at coordinate 121,787 of CAUYLG010025723.1, forward strand.
TTATTATATACTTAAATATAGACTCCACAATCCAATCTGATGAATGTTCTGATGTTTACAACATTTTTAATTTAGATGGGATTAATTGTTTTCACAATATAATTTTATGAAAGATTTGTTTAGTTGTGTAAGTTCAACCTAAATTACAATTCATTTAACCTAGATTTTAATTTCCTCCTAGAATTAGGAAGAAAAAATTGTGGTCAACATATATTTACTTAGAAAAATTACAAAAAGAATAACATGTGATAAGACAAAAATATATTGGAAAGTATATAGAAATTACTAAAATGCTTAGAGTCTATTAATAATGGTACCATTTCAAAATACTGCAAGTATATATAATAAATCCTGAGAATTCTTCAAAATTCTGCAATTGTCATGAGTATATTTAAAAATAAATGAAATAATTTTTAACTTAATGATTTTAATTCCTTTAACATTTAATCTTAAAGGAATTTTACCAAATAACTAGATTGTGGAAATATTTTGTTCAGAGATTGTAGTTAACTGTTTGTATTTACTATATAATTCTGAAGTTCCTTGGTTTTTGGAAGAGAAAGTATTAAGCAGGGCATAGAAACTCACAAATGAGATTCACATTTTCAATTGTAAGGAAATCTCACTTGGAAAATATTTTTAAAGATGTTATATGGGTAACAAAATTGGCTACTTAACTAATATTTTAAACAATCTTAACAAATATAATTTAAAGCTACAGGGAAAACCAATGCTATATTTCAACAAGTTAAGAGGTTCCAAAAAATGTTGTTATGGCAAGCAAGACTCAAAAATAGTCACCCTAGTTGCTATGTTTTCCCAACATTGCTGTAACATATTGAAAAAGAATGCTATTAATGAAGCCAGTTTGAATAAAATAAATTTAGAGATACTGTTACATTTTACTTCTTTGTTTCAAACTTTCAATCACTACTTTCCAGAAGGGAAATTTGAAACATGAAGGAAGAAAGTTTTCTATGCAAATCTTGAATTAATTATTGATTTAAACTTGGTCCCCCCAAAATAAAATACATCAGTGTATCTAAGTTCTTCCCTTAGGTAAAATAGGGTTTACCATTGTTTTGGATTAAGATTATAGGCAAATTTCTATTGCTAAGTAGAAAAAGTATGTATCTATAATTGCCATTCACAATGACAATATTTGTATAAACTAAGATTTTCAACACTGAATTGACCATAAACAAAAGAAAATAATGGGCCCAAAAGTGTACCAGAGGTCATCTGTTTCTGGTTAAGGTAAAATAACAGAGACTAGATTTACCATTCCATCTATTTTATCTAATTTTAAATTTTTTAGTTGTTTCAAAAACAACTATTTTTTAGTTTTTTTTTTATTTTTTATTTTTTATTTTTTAGTTGTTTTTGAAACAACTAAAAAATAAAAACTTAGATAAAACAGATGAAACAATGATTTTTAAGAAATTGGGATACCAGATAATGAAGGGCAGTAATCTATGACATATAATAAATAAATGATGTGAACCTTATAAGTAGCCACAGTGCAGGGAGAGGGGACCCAGGCAGTACCTATTGGTCTCAGTCAGTTGAAGAGACAGAGCTGAGACACCAAGGCCATTAGAGTTCACAGAGCATAATACCAAAGAAGGGAGAACCTCATGAAGAGATAATCCAGAGATTTGCAAAGATTCCTCCTTGAATATGCAGCAGAGTACGGAGTCTGTTCCCCTCAGCAAGACGGGAAGAACCTCATAACTCACAGGTCATTGACTAGAATTCTCAAAAAAGTCTTGTCTCAGCTGTGGGAATTAATAGCCTGAAGCTAAATCCAGCTCTGGTCCCACATAATGAGTCTGAAAAGCAAGACCTGAAAGAATCATGCTGCTGACAACTAAACTAATTTTGTCTCAGAAAAATTATCAGCAATATTTATAAGAATATAATAATATCCATCACCTAACGAAGCAAAATTCACTGTGTGGCATGTAATGAAAATTTACCAGGCATGCAACAAAACAAAAAAAAACAAAAAACAAAACTAGGAAAATAGAACTCCTAATGAGGAGAAAAATAAATCAATTGAAATGGACCCAGACTGACACAGACCTCAGAATTATTAGAAAAAGACATAAAATAAATTATTATAACTATCTGTACTCAATAGACATGCAAATTATAAAATGAAGATCCACATCATCCTTTCAAAGGTTAAAACTATAATGGCTACGGTAAAAATACACTATATTAAGTTAATTGTAGATTAGATGTTACAGAAGACTAGATAAGTGAACACAAAGACATAGCAATAACAATGATCCAAAATTAAATAGAAAAAAAAGACAAAAAGTAAAATGAAATATCAGTGAGCTGTAGGAAAACTCCAAACAAATGAGCATATGTGTAATTGGAGCTATGAAGCAGAAAGGAGACAGAAGTATACTTGAAGCAATCATGGCTGAATGCTTCCAAATTTAATAGAAACTCTAAAGCCATTCATTGAAGATTTTCAATAAACCCCAAGCTTGAGAAATATTATAATAGCATTGTTCAAAAGCAGTGATTAAGAAAAAAATTTAAAAGCATCCAGAAGACACATAGGAGGAAAGACAAGACAGATTTCTCATCAGAAACTATGCAAGCAAGAAGACAGTGGAGCAACATAAAGACAAACCAAAGCACCCAACCAACTAAACAAACAACCCCAAAATACCTGTTAACCTAGAGTTATATATCTAGTACAAATATCTTTGAAGAAACCCCCCAAAAAAATACTTTTTCAAATTTGCAAAACCTGAAACACTTAATCACAGTTGATCTGCACTACAAGATACGTTAAACACAATCCTTCAGACCTAATGAAAATGGTACTAGATGGAAAGATAAGTCTACACAAAAGAATGAATACTCTATAAAATGGTAACCATATCAAGTTTTTTCCTATTATCTAAATCTCTTTAATCCTTGACTGCTTAAAAATAATAACAATACAGTGTGAGGTTTATAGCAGTATAACAGTAAAATGTATGACAATAGCACAAAGGCCAAGAAAGAAGAAATGGAAGTATACTATTAAAAAGTCCTTTTACTATAGATGAAATGGCATAACATCTCTTGAAGGTAGAGTATAATAAGTTAATATGTATGCTTTAAACCCTGAAGCAAACACTGAAATTAAAAGAAAAATTATAAGCCAACAAAGGAAATATAATTGAATAATTTACAAATTCTGGAAACTAGAAACAACCAAATATCCATATAAATTGTGATACATATATATAAATGGAATAATACTCAGAAATAAAGAATGAACCATTAAATATAAGACAACATAAATGAATCAGAAAATAATTATACTGAGTAAAACAGCTAAATATTGAGACTACATTGAAATACCAATTAATCAAGAGGTTTGGGTCCTGTTATTCTTCTTTCAACATCCTTCACACCACATATAGGGAAGTACAAGCCAGGATGCAAACATCCCAGGGTTGTAACACAATCTTTGATAATGGTCTTTTGGGGAGTGGTGAGGTTCAGCATTTTGTGTTTTAATCTTACATTTGCCATTAACTAGTTTTGGGGCAATGAGGAAAGTCATTTTCTTTACTGGCTTTGCTTCTGCATCTGTATTCATAACGTAAGGCGATTGTAAGAGGTCTAAGGCCCCTATCAGCAATGAGTCACTAAACCACAACAAGTCTTGTAAATCTAGACACAGAACTGGACTATAGAAGGGCTGGGACCCCAAATCAGATGTTTTCATGTCACTTGTTTCAGTTGGTTCTTTCGTGTAGTTGACTGAAGACATGTATTGTTTCTCTTACCAGCCAGGTGTTTCTGAGAGGGCAGCTTTGCTCTTCTCTCCCTCACCCAGCTCTGTGCCTTGATGATGATCTGGTCTAAGGTAACATGGGCTGACTTGATTAACATGTGAAAAATAGGGGCAATAGAAGCACTGAGTGTCTCCCCTGCAATTGTTGTGCATTGTTGCACAGTTTGAGAGAAGTAGATTAGGAGTCAGGAGACTTGGGCTTTAGTCCGAGTCACTTAATCTCAGTTTCCTCATCCATAAAATAACTCCTGGTGTATTCACTGCAGTGAGTAGTTGTTAGACTCAGATAGAATGATGGATGTGAAGGTATTTTGTAAAATGCAAATCATTCTGCAGATTTAAGGGAATACTATTATTTCTAAATGTGAATTTGCAAAGAAACACAGGCTGAAATAGCCAAGACTTTAACTTGGGGCTGCTCTTGAGCTAACTCAAAGTGGGTGCCAGAGGCGACTTTGGCTTTGCTTTTTATGCAACCAAAGAGAGTGATTCATTAGCTGCTGTTATGAGGCCTATATATGTAGCACCACCTGGGTATGTGGTCAACAGTGCCAAAGTTATTCGGTCACCAGAATTTGTGGGAAATGCCTGGAGGACATCACTAGTACTTGGTGGGTGGTGATAGAAAACTTCCTTCTGAAGGACAAGATTAGGTCTGGTGGTAATATTAGAAACCCTGTTGAAAGTGAATGAGTGAAAGTTAGAGCATGCCTTCCACAGGCCCTGGAGAAGAATGTCTTATAGCCTGCAACGCAGGCAGAGTTGGGTCCATTCTACTCTCAAGGTGCCCCATTCAGGTCTGGATTTGTAATGTTATATTGTGATTGACTTCTGCTTTTGCTCCACCCAATTAACCCCAAATTCTTTAACATCAGGGACTGAGTTTTAGTCATCTGATTTTCAGCCTTTGAGACATACTACGACTGTTGAGTAGGTGCTCAAAAAACCTTTCGTGAACCCAGGCATATAAGACTACGTTCTTCATCTTGCAAAGCTTGTGTTCTGATGGCAGAGGCAGATGTATGACCAGATATTCATTAAGTGATGTGCTATGTGTGAGGACAGAAGCTTCTGAGAAGGCTTTTTGACAATAGGAGATGATACTTGAGTGGCATTTTAAAGAATGAGAAGGCTGAGCCAGGGGAAGAATAGAGGGAAACAGTTCAGGAAGGTTCTGTAATATCACACTGTTAATGTGCTTAAATATTGAAAGGTACTTTTGTATCCATTTTCTTGATTTTCACAGCAATTCACACATGAGTAGGGTAATCCTTAGTGCCACATTCATAGGTCAGGAAACCAAAACCCAGATAGGTTAAAGGACTTGAAGAGGTCACAGAGCAGGTTGGGAGGCGTGTGTGAATTAGAATTCTCTTAACTTTTACTTCTCTGCCATTTATCCCTGAACACATGGCTTTATTAGTTCATGGGCTTCCACTCTCCATTAGAGCTACTCTTTTGAGTTTATTGGAAGCAGTTTCCAGAGATAATTATAAACTGGGCAAAAAATAAACTGCTTATCAGAGTTTGGAATGGAGAGATTAATTTGGTAGCTGAAACTTTAGTTACAAACAAAAGAAATTAATTGCTTACAATGTAGAGCCCAAGCACAGTAAAGACAAAAGAGTCCAATTCAAAGTGACATTAACAAGTCCAGGGGGTAAGGGGAGCAGAGCTGATTTTGCCAGGTGTTGCCAAATATTTAAAACTAAAAAAAATTCTTTTGGATTTCAAAAAACCTCAAACTTTCTTTTGCAGAACTCTTCTCCTCTGTTCCCTTCATTTCTAAATTTAAGAACATTTAAGGAAAAATCAAATCCGTGGGATTAACATATATTTAAATGATAAAACAGCATTGTATAAGAGCTACTTAATCTCTAAGAGTCATCATGTCTTTGATCTAAATGAAAGTTAACTTGTCAGCTACAACTCCAAAATATTCAAGCACTATATAAATTCTTAGTGATCATGGACTTTCTCAGATTAAGTGTGTGTGACCCCAAAGCAAGTCATTTTAATTATCTGGGCCTCAATTTTCTCATTTATATATTGGGATTTACTAGATTTTCTCTGTGTTCTCCTCCAGCTGCAGCATTACGTTGTTCTGGCATTGTGGATATTTCTGCCCTACCTGTGCAGTAAGACGGCCTAGGTTTCGTTCTCTTGTTCTGTTATGAAGGAGGGAGCTCTCAGTTGTTCTTGTTGGCCTCAGTTTCCTCATTTATAAAAATGTAGTCATAGCACCTACCTATAGAATGGTTGTTAGATTAAATGGGCTAATACAGGTAAAATGCTGAGATCCGGATCTGCATCATGGAAAACATTACAGAAATGAAAACTAGTATTGTGAACTATCTTCTCTTGACATTGTTAACAACAACAAGAGCAATTATCATTTACTGAGAGTTTCCCATGTTAGGCAGTTATTGTGAGCTCCACCGGCATCGTTTCATTTAATCCTCACCATGACCCTACAATGGTAGGTAGTATTTTTATCTCCTCCTGTAAATGAGGAGGACTGAAGCTTAGGAAGCTTACTTCAAGCCATACAGCTAGTAAGTGGCAAAGCCAGGAATAAAAGTGACCCTCTGGACTTCAGAGTAGGAATTTTCAACCATGGTGCAATATTACCCCATCTAAGTAAAAGACTGGGCTGTGTCCAGGGTCAGAGATAGAGACCTGTACCTTGAATCCCTCCTCTGGGCTAGGGCCAGAAAATATGATTGATTCATAAAATAATAAATAAGCACCGATCTGAACTATAGTATAGATTCACATCATTCATAAATCCTAAATAGTTAGAATTCATTCATCTAATAAAAGTCATCCTCCCAGTAGAGGTGGCACCAAGACAGCCGAGAGGAGGCAATACCGGAATGCAGCTCCCAGCAAATGAGATGCAGAGGGCTCCAGGACTTCATGATTCCAAGTGAGGTGCCGGGTTCATTTCAGGGAGACTGGGAGGACTCTGAAAATAGCCCCAAGGAAGGAGCCAAAGCAGGGTGAGAGCCACCCAGGGAGAATGAACCAAGACAGGGCAGAGCGCGTCCCTACCTGGAAAGTGCAGCCGGCTCAGAGGGGACTTCACCGCCTTGGTGCTCCAATTCAGATCCTGTGCTTACCTCATCCCTCCTGCAACCCATGGTCCACTAGAGCCCCACCAGACTGAGGGGTGCTGTGGGTTGCTGATACAAATCTGAGCGACTGCTCCTGCCTGGTGCCATAAGTTGTCAGCTAGACCTGGGTGGAAGTTTGGACTAATGCCAGCGGGACAGAACAACCTGTCCCACAGAAAGAGGCAGAGTTGAAAGCAGGGAAACAGGTTATAAGGTCTGGCAGGCCTAACACCCCACAAAACTCAAACTGAACCCTACATGTTGGAGAGCTTGGCAGCAAATACACCAGTTTGACCCCAACCAGGAAGATCAAACTCAGGGAAGGAGAGACTCCATTGGGGAGGTGGGGCTAATTTCACCTGCAAACAAACCCCAGGGAAAGACCACCCACCCATCAACCTGACTGAATCTGAGGCAGCCCAGCAGCTCCTCTACAGGCCAAAAAAGATACAGCTCCAACTGCAACAGAATGGATGTCCACTCAGAGATTTCTCCTGAACTCACCAACTTCAAAGATCAAAGGGAGATAAATCCATGAAGATGGGGAAAAAAACAGCACAAAAAGTATGAAACCATCAAAGACCAGAACACTTCGTCCCCTCCCAGGGACCACAACTCCTCACCATCAAGGGAACAAAACAAGACAGAAAAAGAGTTTGACTAATTGACAGAAGCAGGCTTCAGAAGATGGATAATAACAAACTTCTCTGAGCTAAAAGGCCATGTTCTAACCCAATGCAAAGAAACTAAGAACTTTGAAAAAAGGTTAGACAAAATGCTAACTAGAATAACCAGCTTAGAGAAGAACATAAATGACTTGATGGAGCTGAAAAACATAGCTCGAGAACTTCATGAGGCATACACAAGTTTCAGTAGCCAAATCGATCAAGCAGAAGAAAGGATATCAGAGCTAGAATATTAAGTCAATGAAATAAAATGAGAAGGCAAGATTACA